>JAGKTI010039385.1:0-10569 GCA_018397915.1 Birgus latro | reverse complement strand
CACCAACCCCCTCCCAGCACAAATGTCCACTAAAGCACTGCCATTCTCATCCATCTCTGCAGGCACACCCCACTCACCAACCACTCCATCCACCTTCTCATTCCCTACTTTTCCATTCATATCTCCAATCAGAAACACTCTCTCATTCCTTTCAAACTTTTCCAAGCAGGCTTCCACATTTGTCCAAAACTCTTCTCTCACTCTACTTACACGATCTTGCGTTGGCGCATACACACACACAATTGCCCACATTTGTAGTCCAACTTTCACTCTTACCCACACAATCCTTGACCCAACTGATCCATACTCTCGTACATTCTCCTTCCACCTGTTGCTCACAACAATACACACTCCCTCTTTCGCCCTCTCATTCCCACCCAATCCCGCTCATATACCCCATCCATGTTCCCATTCTCTCACACTCTCACCTCGCCATTTAGTTTCAGTTATTTCACATATATCCACTTTCGCACTCTGAAGCACCTTTACAATCTCTCTCTCTTTCACCTCATCATTCATACCCCTCACATTCCAGGTCGCAATCTTTATCTCGTCCTTTGTCCGTTCCTTTGTCGTCAACTTTTGGTCAGTCCTGGTCCGAGGCTTCCTGTTTGTATTTTTAGTTAGTTGTTTTTATGGGGTGGGGCACTAACCCACCACTAACCCTTTTAGTCGCCTCTTACTACAAGCAGGGATACTGGGGGAGAATTCTTGAAAACCCCCCAACCCTCAGGGAAGTACTTTATTACACTTATGTATATCTACAGTCCTTTACCGCTTGTCACACGATATTTAGTACGGGCATAGGTCACAGGGCCTTTTATAATGGGCGCAAAAGCAACAGAAATGATTGGGCGCAACTGCGACGTGATTTCACAGTGAAGGACGAGAGTGAACTGAATATACAATACATATCTCGGTAGCCAAGAGTTGAAAATGTCAGCTGCTATTGGATATGCTAAGAAATAAGTCGTAGGAAGTTTAGACAATACATAATAAATTAGGTAGTTCCAGGTGAATATAAATATCACTCAGGCTTCTCCCTTCCCTTCTTATATATATTTATATTACGAGAGTAGCTCATACGGGATATTTCTAGGGAAAAAAAGGGGGAAATTAGCGAATGAGTGCAGGTTGGATGTTGCCAAGTGATAATAAGCCAATTCCAGGTGTATGGCACTATCAATTTCTTTATTTTTTTTCTATATATATTATTTTGTATAACAATAGGGCATAGGGCTCATTTCAATGGATGAAAACATTGGAAAAATCCGGGGAAGATTTACGTAGTGCAGAGTGACTGAGTAGACGACACGGGTGGGTAATGGAGGGGAGGTAGGGAGGGGAGTCTAGAATTGGGGAAAATGGCTAAATTGTCAACAGTGGATGGGAGTACTGGAGACATTAGCAGCTCTGACTATTGTTGGACACTGGCAGTGCTGATAGATGATACAACTCACTACCTGAAAGCCAGGGAGAATTAAAAAAAAACACAGAGTCACAGAAGTGACGCCACGCGGTATGATCCATTCCACCCGACCGTCACGAAAGTGTCGACCCGCGATTTAGGGGTTAATGAGATGTTTAAACAGAGTTGATAGTCTATTAAGGAGCTAATCAAAGGTGGGTGCCCAAAAAATGATATCATCCAGATTATTCTTTACCCAGCTTTCCTTCATAAGATGGGCCAGAACAGATCCTAGCTGATGGGTAAATATTGCTGGACTACAACTCAACCCAAAAGGGAGTCTCTTGAAGCAGTTCAGTGAAATTCCATCGCTGAAAGTGGTAACATCTTGTCTTTCTTCATCCAATGCCACCTTTAATATGCATCTTTATCGCAAAGGTCATATAGAAACGGTTTCCAGCTGTCAGCTCTACTAACTCATCTATCCTAGGCAACGGTTGTAAGTCAGTCTGTAACTTGGTGTTAACATGTCGATAGTCCAAACACATTCACTTACTCCCATTAGGGTTTGATACAAGAACTATCGGACTCAGCCAAGTGGCAGTAGATGGTTTAATTATGCTTTTTGTCTGCAGATCTCCCAATATTTGTGATATTATTACCTTTGCATTCTCGAGACATCTGTACAGAAGACTTGTGGTTAGAGTAGGGTCGAAAATACCTATGTGAGCAGGGAGGACCTTTATGGTTCCTAGTTCATTTTCACTGTGGATGAACACCTGATGATTCTGATTGAGAATATTAGTCAACTGCTCTATTTTACTAGGATCTAAGTAAAATGCGCTCTGACAACGGCACCCCCACCCACCATGACGGGGAGGAAACAGCCACATTACAGGTGACTCGGCCTTCCGGGCCACAATGACACACCTCAGCTTGTCCCATAAGCCCCTCTTCTCTGCAACTGGACCAGACCCGAGGTAGCAGTCTGGGAAAATCACTCTCCACCCGTAGCAGCCATCACCAGACTCATGGTGGGAGTTGCCCTAAAGCAGCCCCACGCAGCGGCCCAGCAACATCAGCCGGAATTGCTGGAGAGATAGCAACCACCAGTTCTTCCTCATTTGCCACACACCTTCAGGACTGGAGGCACGGTTGCGCCCATTGGTCTAGCTGGTGAGGGAGCATCCATCGGATCTCTTCTGCCTGTCCTAAGACAGGGAACAGAGTTGTGGTAGCGTCCGCTGGACCTGCCACTGCGGAGTCACCTGCCGGTTATGCCGTGGCTGCGCCAGACCCCCAACAGGAGCGTGATAGTGTCCGCCGGACCTGCCCGACTGACAGCATCCGCCGGATCTCTCCCTCCTGCTGCCCTCGGAACGAGAGGTGCCTCGGCAAGGTCCACAGGACTTGCCCGGCCAATGGAGCATTCGCCGGATCCCCTTCTCCCTCTCCTCCGTCAGGGTGCCTCGGCAATGTCCGCAAGACTTGTCAGGCCTGAGGAGCAATCGCTGGATCCCTTCCCCTGGTGTGGAGTTGCGGTGGCGCCCGTATAGCCTGCCAAGCTGAGGGAGTGGGCTCAGGCTCCCCATCCTCCACGAAGCAGGAGGCTCCTGTAGAGGAGCGAGTCTCTGGCTCAGCCCATCCCACCTGTGGCCGAGCAAGACGCCCTTCTACAGTAAACCCTCATTAATTCGAACTTCAATATTTCATAATTCAGGATAACTCGTAGAGGCTATCATGGAAAAAAAAAATCAACTCATTTACAGTGTATAGTACACTACTGTATAGTAATCTAAGTGTGTGTAGTTTAAGTGCTCAAAGTATTCAGTGTTTTTATTAGAGAAGTGTTCAGAAAAGGGGCATAGAGCCTCCCAATCTTCCTCTTCACCCTGCCAAAGGCCTCCTCCAAGCTTGGATATTTCCTTGCAGTACCAAAACAAGGTAATGTTCTATTAGTTTTATTTATATTTTTTCTCAATGTACAGTACTGTAATGTATAATGTGTTTTGGAGAGAGTGGGGGGAGAAACCCCATTAACTCGTAAAAATGCTAACTCATGGAGGATTGGAACCCAATTACCACGAGTTAATGAGGGTTCACTGTACTTCCCTCCCTCACCACCCGGGGCGGAGCTCTCTCCTCTACAGGTTCGTCATGGTGTGGACCTGTCACAGGGATCCAGTCCGCCCAGCCGCCCTCGTCCCATTCACCTACGCTGATGGACTCGGAGGGGCACCACAGCCACAAGCGACTCCTGACGGCCTCCTCCTCCCAAGACAGCAGTCCACAACCACCAAAGGGCATGCCTTCCTCTCCGAGCTCCCCTGGGTCACAAGGCATCCTCCGCACTCCAACGACGGTTCAAGCCATACGTAGGGCCACTCGCCTCCTGGCCCTGTTCGGCCATAGTCCTTAGAGCCTGACTACTTCCAAGGCCACCTCCCGACACCCCCGAGGTGGGCCTCCCGTGATGCCTACAGGACGTCCCCGACGTGAGGCGACTCCAACGTCTCCCGCCGGCCTCCCTCCTACACCGGGCCGCCACTTGAACCTTCCGAGAGCATGAGTGTCCCCTCCTCCTGCCGCCACTCCCGCCCTGTGTTCATCCACGTACCTCCCCCAGTGAAACTGGTCTCCTTGTGACGTCCCCCCCCCCTCCCTCCGTGTGACCTCTGTGTATTCCCCTTCCCTCTGTGAGTGAGACCCCCCCATATCTCCCTCATACCCCCAGTTCGTGAGTGAAATAAGCAGTGACTTTCTCACCAGTGCCAAGGTTCAGCGACCCACAGTGATGCGAGGGAGAGACATTTAATGACTAGTATTAGGCCAGAAGAAGGCCGGAACTTTATGTGCAGCCCCAATCAGAGCACTTAGTGAGACACAGACTCATTACTCCCCGTGTGCCACTCTGCCATATTGTGTGTTTCCTTAATGTATTGTAAGGAATTTCTGTAAGTGCCACACGAAATAATCTATATTGTATTGTGTCCGTCAATCTTGTTAATATATGTGCAATACTGGTTTGCCTGTGTTTTGCCCTGTTCCTTTGGCATATGTTCTAGCCCAGTCATGTACTAAAGGACCCCCAAAAGCTTGAGCCTGTGACTTACGGTGTGAGAAGTCACGCCCTTAGACACAGCAGAAAACCTGAGGTTTGAGCCTTTGTGGTACGGAGCGAGAAGTAGCACCAAAAAACACAGCGCATAACACTAAGTAATCCCAGTTGCACTTCATAATTAATCCCTCCGTGGCCGAGGGTGAGGATTTTTCCGTGCACCACAGGCCGGCGAGGGGGAGGGGCATTTTTTGAAGTATTGAAAATAGATTTCTTTCCCTTGACATATTGAAGAGAAAGTTCAGACGCACCTAACAGTACAAATCCCAGCTTCCTAACCCCATTCTGTGGCTTGCAATGGAGCGCGAAAGTTTCAGAAATATCAGCAACTGATAACTGCCGCGAGAGGTGGTGCGGCAGTGCAACTTCGCAGGTGTTGTTATTTTTTGTTTTTACCCCCCCAAACAATGAGAATGGTGCTGACATGTTGCGCATATAGGAGATATGATAATATTGAATGATTTCAGTACATAATATGTTAGGAATGGCTGGAAAAAGATTATGAATTTTTTTTTCACCTTTTTTATATAAAATATGTTTATGGTAGTTTCGAGTTATTATGTACGTTATTGTTGTGCCCATGCTTGGAAAAGGGAGTGAAAGGGTTGTTTTTTCAGTCCTAAATGAGAAAACTCCATGTCCTTCCAGGCTAGACTCTCCCACGGGAAATGAAATGGGAGGGTCAGATCCGATTAGCAACATGGAAGTCGAGTCGCAACGTCCAGCGTCCACACGACGTGTATGGCTAAAACTATAATCGTAATAAAGTTTCAAAATACGAATAAGTCTAATTATTACGAATACAGGGACAAAGCAGAAATAAATACGTTTATAGACGAGGGAAAACGTATTTTTTTCCATAATAATACGTTCACCTTTATCATTTTACCTTGTTACACTCGCATTATATGTTGCTGTCTTGTAAACTGGGTCGTTGTGTGTGTTTTGCAAGGGAAGAAAAAAATATATTTTCCGTCTGGTTCGAGATAATGGGTGTAACTATGCGTTTTTAGGCATGACCACTAGCGAGAAAATCATTCATCCCCTCCTCACGGCATCAGGTGGTGAACTGAAAGTCAGAAAGAAGATACGTGAGAGGATGAAGTGAAGGTCAGTCTCATGTCCCAGATGTTCGTTCACTTCCCGAAAGTTTTCACAGTTCTCTACAAGTCGCACTGCATCGAATGATCCAAACCATTACAAGAAGCCTGAGCAAAATTGGTGAAGATACCAAGACAAAAATGTATTTTTCACTTATCATGCCTTTTTGTTTGTGCCTGTATTAGTTCATAATCATAAACAGGTGGTTGTGTGTGTTTTGCAAAAGACGACAAAGATGATATGTTCTGCCTGATGCAAGATAATGGGTGTAGTTGTGCTTGTTTAGGCATGGCTGGGAGTGAAAAAATCGAAAATCCACTCACCACAGCAGAAGGGCTCTGAACTTTTTTTTTTATGCAAGGAAGAAGAACCAAAGGCCAGGGCCCACATACTGTTCCTTCCAAGAAAAAGTAAAAACAATACAAAAGAGATCCAAATTCAAGATCCATTCATTTCGAGATGCCTGGACACACTGCGTTTGAAAGACTGGAGATCATAGGAAGTAGGGAATACAGACAGAGGGAGACAGTTCCAGAGTTGACCGGTTGCATAAATGAAGGACTGGGAGTAATGGTTAACTCTTGCATTAGAGAGTTGGACAGAAAAGGGATGAGAGTTTGTTGCTAGACGGGCACCACGTGCCCGTCGTAGAGGTTGAGGGATGCAAGCAGACAGTTCAGAGGATCAGTGACCATTGAAGTAGCGATAGAAGAGAGATAAAGAAGCAACAGTGCGGCAAGGAGACAAAGGTTGAAGGGAATCAGTAAGAGGAGGAGAGTTAATGAGACGAAAAGCCTTTGACTCGACCCTATTGAGAAGAGCTGAATGTGGGGAGCCTCCCCACACATGACAGTTGTACTCCATACACGGGCGAATAAAACCCATGTACAGTTGCCGACATATGAAACGAGGACACCTAGCCCAGAAACGTGGTGGTAGGGTTCTAGCCGTGTCAGGCAGACATGAATCTTTATCAAGGGGCTCACTCGTCAGACGGATCGAAACAAATCTCGAGATTTGTCGGGATAAGAGTGCTCATATGCTTACTATGCCTTGTTACCAAACAAATTGTGTATGCCTTCCTACTGAGATGTTATAAAGTGAATATATGTTATAATATGGTATGGAAAGTGTAACATTAAATTACAAATACCTGGTACGTCTTTCAGTTGTTGATTCAGCTCGTACTGTAAAAAGTAGTACTATTCAGGAGTGCATTGTTGACGTGTTGCACATGGTGGTAAGACATTATCTGTCACAGGACTTTGTTAATGGCTTTCTAGCATCTATTTTTATTGTTGATAGATGTTATGCGATTAAGAGTTGATTTATTATGGAGAGAGAGAGAGAGAGAGAGAGAGAGAGAGCTGGGGGAGGTGAAAAGATGGGCACTACAACCCAGAATCGTGTTGGGCATGACAGCGGATTACAGTCACGGTGAATGTTATTTACAGTTTGAGAATGCAGTTCAGTACGGTATTAGTATATTGTTAAATACAGTCCAAACCTTCTCCGTTGAAAGCATATGCAATGACAGTTTAGCCATGTTTACAGAACCTGAGAATATTTGTGGTTAATCACTAATTGCCAGCTGGAGGAGGAAGGTGGGGGAGTTGGGGGCCAAGGGTGGGATAGACTTGATCCTGATCCCCCCTTCCCTTCTCTTCTCAGCTGTATTGCGAAGACGGCTGAACGCCTCGTTCTATCTCGTCTTTCCTAGAAATTGGGCCCGCTGCACCCGCATCTCTTTGCCTATCCCCTGGCAGAAGTGCTGTGCAGTGTTTGGCCTCCTTTCTAGGTGAGCTGAAACATGGCCGAGGCTTGGCTGTCTTCCTTGATGTAGAGAAGGCGTTTGAGTTAGCTGTCCCTGAGGCCGTACTCTCAGCGCTCATTGCCAAGGGTGTTCGTGGCAGGATTCTCTCCTGGCTGCGCAACTACTTTACTGGCCGCTCTGCTAGTGTACGCTTTCAGGGCCAGCTCTCTCCCTCTCACCCTCATATCAACTGGACGCCACAGGGAGGCGTGCTCAGTCCCCTCCTATTTAACCTGCTTGTCGAACAGCTGCTGTTACTTGACTTCGGCAGAGGTACCACCCTCCTCTGCTACGCAGATGATTTCGTCCTCGTCATCTCGCGTAAGGATTGCTATAGACATGCACCAACTGCTCTAACCCGCCTCCATGACAGGTGCTGTGAACTAGGCCTGAAACTGAACCCTGATAAGACGAAATGCCTACCTTTTGGGATGCGTCCACCCGAACATCCCCTCTCACTCGGAAGGCAACAGCTTGCCATAGTTCTTAGTCATCAATACTTGGGAGTGTGGTTGGACAGCCACCTGACCTTTTCAAAGCATGTCAAGTACCTACGAGAGAGGGCTGCCCCTCGTATCACTGCCCTAAAAGCTCTCTCTCACAGGAATCTCGGTGCCTCGCCTCGTACTCTACGTACATTCTACACGCAGGCAATACGGTCACTTGTTGACTACAGTGCAACGTGTCTTGTCGGACTCTCTGGTGTGCAGGTCCGCTCTCTTGAAGTCCTGCAAAACTCTGCACTTCGTGTGATGTTGGGTGCTCCTATGTGGACGCGCGCCGAGAATCTGAGGTTGGAGAGTGGCTTTCCCTCTCTCCAACATCGCGTCTGGAGTCGGTCGACTGCAGTTGCTGTGCAGCTCTGCAGATCCAGGCCTCAGCTGTCTGTCTCTGCTGTTCTGCAGCGTACCCTCGACAGGCCTCTGAATTTCTATCATTCAAGAAGGGACTGGGCTCACTCCGTTGTTGCAATTGTTCACAAACTTGCCCTTACTCAGACCTTGCAGGGAGGCCCTGACCTCCCTCATCCTGACTACTCGCCTCCACCACCATGGCTGCTCCCTGTGATTCGTGGACTTGCCCCTTCCAGTGCCTCCCCTAGAGCATTCCTGCCCTCACTGTTGCGGCAAGATGCACTGAGAAGGATGGCGACTCTTCGTGTCCCGGGGGCTGCTGAATACTACACTGATGGATCAGTTACTGCTGATGGTTCAGCGGGTGCAGCATTTTACTGTGAGAGCCGTGCTAAGACATGGAGGCTTCCTTCAGGAGCCTCTGTGTACGAGACTGAGCTTGTCGCCATCCTTGGTGCCCTTAGAGATGCCAGCCCACACCACCATAGGCACCTCATTATTCACACAGACTCGCTCTCATCACTGCTCAGTCTTCGTGCGCGGCTCTTCAAAGAAAACGTTGCCCTGCTGACTTCCATTCTAGTTGTGGCTGACACCATTGCATGCCGGGGCACCGGCATCACCCTTCATTGGATACCCAGCCATGTGGGTATCTGCGGCATTGAAGCAGCTGATGCCACTGCTCGGCGTGCCACCGCTCTCCCCACTGTAACCTTTCCCTTAGGGCACAGCCTCGCGAGTGTTAAGAGAAAGCCTACACCTCCACCATTAGGCTCACTCGTGAGGCTCATGAGGATCACGTTGCTGCTGGCTCACGATCTGCCTCGTGGTTTGCACGGGCATCCCGTTACCAGCCGCTTGTTGCCCCGCCCCACACCCCTAACGCTCTCATAGTGGGTCTTCGCCGCCTCCGGCTTGGACACCCCTGTTTTTCCCAGATTTCTGGGCAGCAACCTGACCCGTGCCCTTACTGTCACCAAATTGACGACTGGCCTCTTCTGCACTATCTCTTGGACTGCCCTTCCAATCTTTCTCTGCGTCTCTCTCTTCACAACCGTCTTGTCAGGCGTGTCTCATGCTCAGACACTGCTGCTGAGATTGTTGCTCTTTCCTCTGTCTCTTCACTTCTCTCTACTGTCTCCTCTTACCCTCCGCCTCGCTAGTCATAGTGCCACCTTCCTAATTTCATCTCTCATGTCTGCGTCTCTGTGCCGCCATGCAGAGGACGCTCCTCTTTCTTTTATCATCTGATTCATCACTTACGGGCTCTCCACCCTGAACCCGTGCCACACCCGTGTGGATAATCTCATCATCATCATCATCCCCTTCCCTCCGTCCAGGGCAGAGAGGGAAGGCAGGAGTAGCCCTGTCAGGGAAATTTTACGTATTTCAAAAGATAAGTGTATAATCCAAAAGATAATGGGATATTGTATAATTCGAGTATACAATATATAGCTATGTGTGCTAAGAATGACTATCGAGTCATTTACTACGAGAGAATAGACTCCTGAAATCAAGTAGCGATTTCACTTTATGCTGGCTTACTTCGCCAATTCTCTAGAGTCGAGAATTTATAGACTTTCTCAACGGTACACAGCAGAGACTAGACGCTCAAGTAGGCTTTAATATTGTACCGTTTTCCTCTGACAAAGTTAGTTTCTCCCCTTAACATTCAAAAATGATAATAAAGATAAACAGGATCTTGGCTGAGCCAAACTCCTAGCTAGCACAACGGTTTTAAGGATTAATGCCAAAAACCGGCCTAAGTACCAGTCGTGATTCAACACAAAGAGTTGTGCTAACGTGAAGTAGCAAAACTGTATTAAATAAGTGGGAAAATTAAACACGACTGTTACATTTAACAAAGCTCAAAAAATGAAATGTAAATTTATTGAATACAAGCAAATAAATTTACGTTACATGACTCCAGTTAAAATCAAAGAAAGGGAAATGCACTCACTCACTCAGACAAACAGCTAAATATCTCAAAAACTTAAGCCTAGGAAAACAAGAAAATACTAATTGGTATAGATGAGACAGAGCTGCCGTACAATCACTCGCGAAAGAATGACGAAAGTTTTGACAACTCGATGCGAATACAAGCACACAAGTGGACGGTTTGAGAGAACGAGCGAAACATTGTACATTTCATAATAATTCGTTCCTCCCACAAAATCACTTGATGTCACAATTTACTTTACATAATTTTACAATGTAAAAAAAATCGTGACTTTATGCCCCTGAAAAAATACAAATTTTACTATAGTAAAATTTG
>JAGKTI010039384.1:0-10569 GCA_018397915.1 Birgus latro | reverse complement strand
GAGGATATGGAGAAAGTGAGTGCGTTTATAAATAGATAGATAGATATGGATAGATAGATAGATATAAATATAGATAGACAGATAGACAGATAGATAGATAGTAAGCAAATTAGTTAGTTGGTTAGTCTGTCATCCCAGAGACGCAATATAAACTACTAAAAGCTCAGGAACTGACTTTTGCAACACTCCCAGCCTTATGCAGCTAGTGGTGTATTCCCTGCTTGTCGTAGTGCCGCAATCCTTCCCCTTCCTAACAGTGAGAGCTAAAAAAAAAAAAAGTGCCAGACGAGGAGTTCTGGAAGGTTCAGACAGGGGTGTGCTAATATGCGTGGATGCAGTGATAAAGGAAAGAGGAGTGAGATGAGTGATGTATTATATGAAAGGATTGTAGGATGCAATTGCCCTGCATGAAATAGAGAAGATAGGAGCAGAATATATAGCTGGGAATGTTATGGAGGGAAAGTCCAAGGTGAATGAAAGTGAAAGAGCAAAGAAAGGAGTTCCAGTACAGATGAGAGAAGAGATGGAAAGGTGTAACAGAGTCAAAAGAGGAGAATGCAATTATTATATGGGTTAAACTTAAGTAAATGAACCAGCTAGTGAGAGGAATGTACACGAATGGTAAGGATTTAAGGGAGTGTGTGGAAATTTTTTTAAATGAGATGACTATTGAGATGGCTAAATTTGTTCTAACCTGACGAAGATTCCCAACCCAGATCACCTGATGGTCAAGGGCTGTCAGACTGAAGAATCGATTTGACTAGTCACTGAACAGACATGATCCTCGCCCATAACTAAGGCTCATCGACTTTCATGAAACCACGACTTATTGTTTTAAGTCGTGAGAGTGGTTAAGGTGCGTCAGATGAAAGACCGACTACAGTGGAGGGATTGGAATGCACGAATGGGAGACGAGGCAGAAAATCGAATATCTGAGTCGTGTCGGGTACCTGTAGTAAATGAGAACAGGGAATCGCGTGTAGAACTGTATACTAAAGAAGAGTTGGTGAGTGGAAACACATGGTCTAAAAAAATATATATATATAATCCATAGGTATACATGGACAAGTGGAGTTGGTGAAGTGGGCAGTGATGGACTTTGTTAATGGGTAGGCATGTGAAACAAATGTGCTTTATGTACTTACGTTTAGAGAGACAGGAGGAGGAAGGGCAAACCACTTTCTTGGCTGAAGCAGTTATGAAAATGGACAGTGGTTTTGGCAGAAGAGGAATGAGCATAGTCTGAAAAGAAGTTGTGAAGATAAATGANCGCTGACTGCTCAGTAAGCCTCCACCGAATATGGTGAGTGCTTGCTGGTATCTCTCGGCCAGCGTGGGCAGGCTCAGGCTAGTTAGGGCAGTGTTGTAGTTGACATATGCAGGGCCAAGGATGACTCTGCATGCCCTTTTCTGGACTCTCTCCAGCTGGTGTAGCTGAGTGGTGTTCAGGGAGGATGACCAAGCTGGAGAGGCGTAGACGAGTTTAGGGAGGATAAAGGAGGTGTACACTCCCCTGAGCTCGCTCGCCGGTGTTCCCAGAGACCTGAGCCTGCGCAGCATGTAGAGGCGGTAAGATGCTGCTTTCACCACACTGGCCACGTGCTGCCCCCAGGATAGATGGTCGTCCAGGACCACGCCAAGCAGCTTGAAGGTGTTGACTACCTGGAGTGGGTGGGGGCCGATGGTGAGCTGGGGTGGTGGTACAGCTGTTTTTGACGTGCAGACGTGCATCACCACGGTCTTGGTGTGGTTAATGGTTATACTGTTGTCCTGTGTCCACGTCTGCAGTCTGTCCAGCGTGCGCTGAAGCGACGTGTAGTCTGGCGCCCTGTTGTTAACGGTGATGCCGACAGTGCAGTCATCCACGTATTTCCAGCGATGTGGGGTGTCAGTGAGGGCGTCATTTATCATCATCAGGAAACACAGTGGCCCCATCTTGGTCCCCTGTGTGTGTGTGTGTGTGTGTGTGTGTGTGTGTGTGTGTGTCTGTGTGTGTCTGTGTCTGTGTGTGTTGAAAAATGATGTGTGTTTGGTTAAATTACAAAAACGAATGAGAAACATTGATGTAGTGAGGGAGATATTGCATTAAGTCCCGCGCCCCAGGAGAAGTAAATTTACACGTGGGTGGGATGGGGCAGGGTTACAGAGAACGTAAACATACCTCTTCGTTCTGCGCTCCAATGTTTAAACCACGATGGCTTCAGTTTTGGTGTGAGCAATTATTTCACTTTCGCTTACAAGTTTCCAGGTGTTCCAAGTCCCCCGCAAGTACACAGAGAAGAAACATGCGCGTGTGTCTACAGACTTTATCCACTTTGCTGAGCGCATAGTTGGTATGAGGAGGAACAATGGCGGGACGATAATTATTGTTTTTCCCTGTTATGGCAGGTCTCAACCTCATTAATTATGAAGCACGAAAGGAGTTTGCTGGGGTACAATTACGTCATTAACAGGGAACAGGAAGGTAAACATGGTAGCAATGAAGTTGTTGCACAATGTTATTATATTATGATCTCTCCCTCCACAAACAAAAGGGAAGCTGGGATTTCGCTGGAGGGACATGAGTCATGAATGAGTGGGGTTGAAATGAATTATCTCATAGGAGTGTGGAGTTGTGTGGATAGACAGACTAATAAATGAGAAAGTTTGGGAATGTTGTGATGCTGACGTGGCTAACTTGCAATGAGATTTAGTCAATGAACCACCAGTGTGAACCTGGAAATTACTGATACTGTTTGATGATTCACGAACCAGTGGGGTCATAGGTATGTAATCAATAGAATGCCAGTTTGACAAGTTTCGCCGACTTTCAGAACAAGTGTATATCCAAGATGGTTATCTGCCGATATGAGTGAAACAGAAAAATGAAATAACTAGTAACTGAACCACCTAGTATGTCTACCGCCCACCTTTTTGTTGAAATGCAGTTCTATAATGGTGATCCAGCAAATGATATAGCCTATTCAACCTTGCTAGACTGTACAATGTTTTTCTCATCCTAACAGTTTCTCGCTTGATGTAGTGCTACCTTCAAGTGACTCTACGTAGAGTGAGAAGCACAATGTTTCCTGTGGCCCAGGAAATCATTTACTGTGCTGAGTGATAGCCATCCATCTAGATTAATACCTGGTGTTCTAGCGGGTTAGGCGCTCCAACTGGATGTGGCTCAGATGGTTTTACATCTGGGGTGTAATTAGATGTTCAGGTGGGAGCAACTAGTCACTCGCAGTAAATACCTAGCTTAAGTAGCCTAGCAATGAGCCCCCTACGCTCCTGATGAGCCAATAAAGTTCTAAAGTTCCTTCTTGTCTTACAGTATACAGACAGTCTACCAGTCATCTAAAATATACAGACAGTCTACCAATCATCTAAAATATACAGACAGTCTACTGTTCCTTTTATTCAATATAAACATAAAACACTTTCCTACAGTTTATATACCGTCTACCAACCCTTTCTTACTGCTTGTATACTGTTCATTTATATTCCGACTACCAACCCTTTCCAACAGTTTATTTACCGTCTATCAACCCTTCCTACAGTTTATATACCGTCCTACAGTCTTTCCCAGCATTATACGAAGTGTGTAAGAGTCAGCGCACAAATACAGTACTCAACACAGGTATGGTTTCCGGAATATAGGTGCAACAAGGGACTGCTTCCGCCATTGTATTTCACCTGTTCGCAATACAGACTTCCCCACCACTGTCCCACTATCTGGCGTAAGGGGCAAAATTACTCTTCCCTCGGTTTATCATCACAGTCAATTACACATTCAACTACATTGATATATTTCCTCACTTTATTAAGCCCGAAATATGCAAAAACAACCGTAAACAAAAAACTGTACAACAATATCCTTCGGCACCTGCAAGTTTCTGTATACAATGATTGCATTATTTTTCTGTAACACTACATTTTAATTTGCATATATATTTCAGCCTCATTGCTTGTTATATCCAGAAATCTACTGCAGTTAACCGACAGAGGAGATGACCGAAATTAAAAGGGGAGCAGTGCACGGAGAAAAATAGGATGTGAAAAATGGCAACACAGAGGAAGCAGTGAAAAATAACGGAAGCGGTAAAAGAAGCAGGCTAAAAGATGGAGGGAGGGATTGGTACAAGTGTAGGAGGGGAAGGAAAAGGGGAAGAGATTTGTTGTATGGTATTAGGCAAATAGAAAGAATAATATTGAACTTTTATGCTTGATTTTAAGATTGTTTTATTACTAACATTGCTCTCTCTCCCTCTGTGTGTGTGTGTGTGTGTGTGTGTGTGTGTGTGTGTGTGTGTTTAGTGTACGTAAGTGGACTGGTGGGTGGGTGGACTGGAGAAAATAAATCCAGGAGAGAGAGAGAGAGTAAGAGAGAGAGTCGTGAAGGCTGGGATGCGACGCTCATCACAGAACACAGTTGTTGGTTTACTTGCTCCATCTGGGGTCAGTTAATAATAAAGTGGGTGTTAGAAACGTAGTTTACAACATACGTTGTAATTCAATAATGCAATTAAATTTAGATTTGAAGTACATGCCAGTGCATAGAGGAAATCGCTGTTTCGTGATACATGGATATGATAATATTCGAAATGTCTGACCTGATGAAATGTAACTAAGTCCAGTAGGACGCTGCAAACTATCTGGATAATTTTCTAATCGTTCTTGATGGTAATGTAACTAGACCAGTGGTGGCACAGGATCCAAAAAACAGAAAGAAGTAATAATAATCTACTTGCTATACGACTGTTACAATTTGACAAAACAAATGAGAGATTTGGGAACCGTTATGCAAGTAAATACTTGGTTTCACAAGAAAAACACTAAATGGAAACCTAACTTTATGGGTTCCGTACGCCAATCAGTGACCGCAATGCCCCTTGAGACGCTCTTCATGCACAGAATTACACTACTTGCTATTGTTAACAAAGCCAAGGATTGCCAGATACTTCTACAAATGTTCAGGGAATCCCAGACTCGACTGTACAGTGAAAGGCAAAGACGTGTCACGGTTTTATCCAAAGATTAAGTGTAACACGTGAAACATCATGAGAGCTCTACCACAGTTACATATTCGTGGATAGCTAGCCTGACTTCCTGAAACTTCATATCTGCTGCTGATGGGATGACGATGTACAGTACATGAACACAGGAAACTTCGAATCCTTAACATCGATTCGCGAGGATTAGGCTACTGCGTCGGAGAGATGAAATTCAGTGTGTGACATATTCGGTCAGGGGATTATCACATGGCAGTTTCATCTTACACTTTCCCACAAAACGACAAGCAGACTTATTATTTACCTTGGTATGGAAAGGGCAAGGAACATGCACTCAACTACTAGGAAGATGAGATCTACCTTTGTTAAGAGCGAGAGAATCCTGAACAGATGGTGCAAACATTCTGTGTAAGCAAAACCGTAGAAAGGTGGATTAGACGATTTCGAGTAGAAGGAACAACGCAGAACGGTCATCGTTCAGGTCACCCCCGTGTTACCACACCACTATAGTACCAGGAAACAATCACAACGATGGAAAGCAGCACCTTCATGCAGTGCGTTCGCCGTAAGAGAAGAAACGCATTATAGAACGAAGCACATGAACAGTAGCGGATAGACTTAGGTCTTCTGCGTTATGTGTTCAAACTCCAACCCTGAGATTCATTTCACCACTCATGATATAACATTCGATTGTCACTATACAGCAGCTCCATCCTCATATGTAGAATAGTTTGGAGAATTTTGTTTGATAACACTGACAGATAATGACAATCGCAGCTCATAATTATCAACTCAGCTAATACAGAAATTAAATTAATAAAGATGGAGGACTAACATCGGACACTTATTTAGCTAAATATTGTTGTGACCAGGATGGGGTTAAGGGTGCTAATATTAATGTCCCATGTTCTGTTCCATTTAGGGAAAAACAAAGTTCATTCTGCTGAGTGAATCATATGAACCTGAGAATGTTAAGGGAGTACTCAGCGCCTTCAGGCAACGATTACAAAAACACTAGGTTGTCTAACTTTACTTAGCATTACGCTCAACAACATAAACTTCTAGGAGTTGCTGAACGCCACCCATTTTTTCCTTACATCATTTAATTTATACATTTGAAATTTGAGTGTTCCACAAATAGACATAACAAAATAGAATACATTGTCAATTTCTAACTTAATTTTCCGATAGAATTTATGCTCTATCATCGAAGAGACCGTGCAAAGCCTCCAAAACCATACTGCACATCAGCACTGCCTGTTCATACGTATAGCAGCTATAGGCCAAAAAATAACACAGAATTTACGAAACAGACAAATATCTCAGGCCTCATAACTAGAAAACACACAAATCTCTACATTTGTCATATTAAACCTTCCACTGCCCTGCCACCCCGCCATCACCACCAGCCGCTCTCCTCCCGGGTGGTAAACGAGGAAATTTCCCCAATAATTCTTGTTATTACCGGTGGCGTGGCCTCATCATGATAAATCTGCTGCCTGAACCGCCCCGCTCAGCCCTCACCAGGTGCTGTATTACACTGACTACTACACCATCCCCCACCCACCTAGCTCACCCCTGCTATACGACACTGGATCCATACACCAAGTGCTGTGTTACGCTGACCACCACACCATCCCACTCCACACCAGCCCAGTCCTGCATCACCACATTGAATTCACACACAAAGTACTGTAATACACCGACCACCACACGAACCCTAATAACCCCACCCCAGCACCACAACACCGACCCCTTTGAAACGGAGGACTCAGTTTGGTATGATGTTTTCTAATGCAATTACTCTACTAACGATGGCCCGTACCGTTCATGCCATTTTCATGTATAACCGTACCACAGTTAACCTAAAAGTAACAGAAGACAGGTGCCATACCGTAGACTCCCAGGTAAGAAACTGACAGAGATGTGTTTCTTCATCTAGCGTTTGTGAAATCTGGATTTTTTTTTTTAAATAGTACCTACTGTATATGTTCGTTTACCTGTTATCAGATGGGTTTTGTTCAAGGGTTTCATTAATTAAAAAAAAAAAAAACGTGCTTATATACAATGCAACCTTACAGCAAAACTTAAAAAATGAAGTTTCTAATAACATTATTATCTTTCCTAAAAGGACACTAGAAAATTTTATCATGTCTGAGTGAATTCAGTACCTTGATTCATTACAGATTACCCTGCCATAAAATGCATAAAACACTAATCAGTTAGCAAATATTTTTTTCATCTTCATAATTTGACCAATGATGCTGAAGTGCAGTCATTTCTATCACTTCTGTCGCGGTTTCTTCAGCTCCGACATACTCTCTTACTCTGGGCAAACGTTCTCTTTCGAAGCCATTCGTGTCAGCATCTGTCCTCTTGAGAACAACCTGTTGCTCGTCATTTTTTTTTTTCCACACTCCTACCGTCACAGATTCTGCTACCAGGCAACGTACGATCCAAACCTTTCAAGGAACCTGATGACGCGAGGGAATGAGCGAAGTGAATTTCGGCTGGCGAAATTCTCCGTTGCTGGGAAAGTATCGGCGTTGTAAAGAAATACGCGGAGGCTCTTTTTCTCCGCATTGGAGACGGGAGAGGCCGATCTAACCCTATGTGTCCCAGCTCTCTCACTCACTCATGCACTCACTATATCGTTTTTGAGGACTGGGCCCAGACCTTATGGGAAGGAGGATGGACACTGAGAGGTGGAGGAACATTGGTGTTGTGCATCTGGAGCGTACTGGGAGCATGTTTGAGGTGCATGTGGTGTGCATCTAGTAGACCGAGTACCTGCATCGTACCAGAATAGCCGCACATACGGCAGGAGAAGGGAAGAACACTGGGCACTTAGTTGTACTGGGACGGCTTGCGAGTCAGAAGGTCTCCACTGAGTGCTAAACCAGTAAGAATAATGCAAGAGTGGATGTTGTTATCAAAGATGTCGTTTGTTCTTTTATATTCATTTTTTTTTAGGCATCTCAGATGAATAAAAACAGTAGTCATAAGGAACCCGATCAAATTATAACTTTCTGACGGCTTTCAGTCAGGTGTTCTTGATGTTGCCTGTTTCCCTGTTTTCTGACTCCTTCCCGACGGAGTAGTTAGCAGTGAGAATTATTATAATCAGCACATGAGCCCCTCTCCAGCTACGTTCCCTACAACCCCCATTCACCTATTTTCCCACAGGGACCTGTTCCTCCACCGGCGAATTTTTCCCAATATATCTATTTTCTCATGAATCTATTTTCCCTCATGGACCTTTTTTCCCCATAGACATACTTTCCCTCATGGGAATATTTTACCCATGGCCCTATTTTCTATGTTCCTAGCCTGCTCTTCCATGGACCTTTTATCCTTCATAAAACCACATTCTTCCACACACTTCTTTTCCCCAGTCGACATACTTTCCAACGTGTAACTATTAAATCCATGGAAATATTTTCTAGGTGCTGGAGAGGGGCGCCTTCTTGTGGTGGCACTGATATAACTGGGGGACTCAACTGCCTGGTTATACATACTACTTCTCTATCCCCCCAAACGAGGAGGACGGACTATGGGACGAGGGCCTGCAGTTCAGAGGGTTCACGTGTAAGATAGACCCGGGACTACAACAACAACAACAACAACAACAACAACAACCTATTATCCGTCCCAGATCTATTTTCTTTCAATGGCAAACCTGAGTCCCATAACAGACCTGCTTTCTCCTACAGACCTATTCTCGCATGGACCTGTTTTTAACCACCGGACCGGTTTTCCCACATGGAGCTATTTTCTCACGTAGACCAATTCCAGTCATGGGTATATTTTCCCCATGATTTCATACCCAGTCTTTCTCTCTCTCTCTCTCTCTCTCTCTCTCTCTCTCTCTCTCTTTCTACTACTGTTTTGGCCACTACTCTTTTGAATCCTATACTCACATACCTTTTCCATTACGATGAGTAGTCAGCACCCGTCTAGCAACAAACTCTCACTTCCTTTAACTGCAACCTTTTAATGCAAGAGATAACCAGTTCTGCCAGTCTTATATGTATGCAACTGATCAACTCTTGAATATTTCTCCTCATTCTGTCTTTCTCACAGCCCCTGACGTCTTGTCATTTAAAAGCACTGGTTACAGACATCTCGAAATGGATATATCATGAATCTGGTCTCATTTTCGTCCCATTTTTTTTAGAAATGATAAAATGACTAGTCCTCATCCCTGGTATTTTTCATATTGCATTACACACACACACACACACACACACACACACACACACACACACACACACACACACACACACACATTATATACACCCAGTGATAAAATAAAAATATGCCACTGCAAACTAACAAAAGCTGTCACTGTGATAACAAGCTGTTCTCTCGGGTGCAGGTAATACTTATTAACAAAATATACGACCGCTGGTTGATGGCGTGGCACATTCTCTTCCTCTTTCATGATGATAATGTTGGTGTTACGTGAGGGCAGGGTGGTGGTGGCGCTGTGCTGCAGTCTGTCAGTTTGGTTGGTGACGGGGAAGAGTCTTTATCATTCCCGACAGTTCCAATAATGATTTGAAGCAATTGATTGTTTATACACATTTAAGACAATTATGTATGAGTTATTCTTATTTTCACTTTGCCATCACAAGTGGACAGTTAGGCTTTCACACCTGTTTGTGTTCTGTGCTTCTCCACATGATTCCCGAATGAGAGGATCATCGTGGAAATTTGTGGCGGTGTGTCCATTCATACAAGGATGAGCTGCTTACATTTTGGTGAAAGTAGGTTACACAGGACACAGTAGTATATCAGATCTCTGCCCAGCTTCACGTAATGTAAAATTACGATCTTTCCATCTTGAAACTGAGCTGTAACAAATTTTAGTATGCGGTGCAAGTTATGAAGAAGTGTTGTGGAAAAGATGTAAATCCATCTTTGCCTCTGTGCTTGGGAAAATACCCTGCACATGGACGGAAATATATGAGAAGTTAAGGTGGGCGAAGTATGTACAGACAGAAGGATGCAAACGCTTAAAGTCTGTAGTATCATCCATTTCAGAGATAACGAAATAAGAGACAAATTAAAGTAAGCTCATTAATTGATGTCAGGACACGTGGAGTAAAAACACAAAAACAGGAGGTGTAAATAAAGAGGGAAAAACGGACAGAATATTTATTGCAGAGTTTACTTATTGTTTGCATGAACTAGTGGATGCACTGGACGACTCTTGTAATGAAAATCTGGACAGAAAAGGAAATGAGAGGATAAGTTATGTTGAAGGCATCCATCCCTTAATGTGAAAAGCCTGCAGACAAAGACTTCATGAAAATATTGTCTAGTGTGACAGTCGTAATAGCAAGAGGTGATGGAGCATTCCGGCGAAGAGGGAGAGGAGAGGGAGGGAGGAGTTTCATCCACAGAGTGAGGTGAAGTTAATGATGCAGCAACAGTAAAAATTTTGACGTGAGGAGGATCGTATTATCAAGCCTTCCTCTTAGCTGCAGCCGTTGTCTTGGTCTGAAATATGTGGAAATTATGTAATCTAACAAAATAATGTGGAAATGAACGCTATCTTAGGACAGCGCTT
>JAGKTI010039382.1:0-10569 GCA_018397915.1 Birgus latro | reverse complement strand
ATATATATATATACAGTAAATAATTTCTTGTCTATCAATGGGCAGAATAAAAGATGTTAAGATATAAGCATATTTTTCAATGATACAGGACCAAGTTATGGTGGAAACAAATGTATTATTGTTGTGGTTGATCCAAGCCCATCTGTCCATGAACCTGGTGGACTGCAGGCTGACGTAGCCCTTTTCTGCAATTCACCATCCATCTTTTGGGAAATAGAGAAGGAGTTGAGGGAGGTTTGCATAACTGAGCAGTGGAGCTGCTTATTTACATTTGTGCCACTGCCTGAAGGAGCCCTTCTCCAACATCCACACATGGTGTAAAAAGAGTAGCTGATGAGGATGACTTTCACAAACTTTTTGGGTGTTGGGACAGAACAGTGGTATCTTCACAGTTCTGGTCATGCTTATGGAGTTATCAGGTCATGGTATCCCAAGATAAATTCAGTTGAGGAATATATCCTGTTCACTTTAACCCGGCCCATAACACAGCTCAGTGGCAGAATCCTAACCCACAGCCTTTTTATTGCGGAGCTATCACGACTCCTCGTAATCCAAGTGATGTTTTGTCCTACATCATCCTAGGTAAGTCTTAAAGTCCCTGAAACAGTTGACCACTGCACAACATCATGGGTAAAAAGCATCCAATGAGGCTGTCTGACTTATGCTAATACTCCAATAAAACTGGATGCTTACTTTCTTAGAAGGTTGTAGAGTAATAACAAATCTTATATTTCTCACTTAATATAGCAAACTCCTAAACCTGGAGAAAATATCATTTCCATTAGACATTACAATATCCCTTGGTTTACATGTAAAACCAACACCAACATCAAGTTAATATATTTCTGCTCTTTCAGTAAACGAAATCAAGGAATGATTTTCTCTCTCTCTTTATTTTAAGTTAGGGTTCTAAAAGTCAGAATGTTGATGGTTCTCCCACTTTAATGTTTTCCCTTTCATTGTATTTTTGGATCCCGCCTCACTCGGTCTTTACTGGTGGGAATGAGGATTGGAATAATGATTTTTTTCTGAATCGAAACTCTCATGTTATCTATGATTAAATCCTTCAATTTGGGGGAGCATTTTTCATTTAGTTCTATTTTCAATCAATTTATTCAGCTTTACAGAGATTTTTTGAACTTTGAAGGGTTAGATATCTTTCTTTAACCTTTAATTTGGTGATGCATTTTCCATTATCTTCTATCTTCAGTCAATGTTACTCAGCTTTAGTGCGACCTTATCAACTCAAGGGTTAGATATGGCCTTCACTTACCACTTCACTACAAGAGCACTTCCCTAAGCTGATTAAATTCATCTGGGGGTAGCAAGTATAAATCAACTGAACATGTTAAAGGGATTAAGGTAGATCTAAACTTACGAGGCAGTCCTGCCAGTTGTCAGTATTTCTCTTTCTCTAATAGTAAAAGCAGAAAGAACTAAACACAGGCAGCTAATATTAATACACAAATAAATAAATAAAGCTTAATACATTTTGAGATGGCTGGGCACACAGCATTTTGCCCCACAGCACCTCTTTTTATATTTCACTTTTGCTCTCTCTGATGGTTTTATTCACATTAATATTGACCCAGTTAAGTGGAGGGGTTAGATACAGCCTTAATAAATCCTTCAATATTCACCTTAATATTGACCCGATGAAGTGGAAGGGTTAGATGTTGGTTTAAATAAAAACCTTCAATATTCATGATCTGGTTGGGTTAGATCCAGCCTTTCCGATGCTGAATATAACTGTGTGGCAGCAACAGGAGTAAACTAAAAGGATATATTTTTTTTTTTTATGTGTCCGACTCTGGGCATAGGCTTCACAGCCTGCTCTCATGGCCCACTAGTCCTCCTACATACCATACACCTTTCTACAAACCTGGCCTGAAAAGGTTGAAGACTGGAGGTCAAATGCAGGGAAAAAGACTTCCACAGTTGACCAGTTGTGTACATGTAATAAGAGTACCAGTTAACTCTTGGAAGTATACTTACAAGTTTCTTTAACACTGCACTGGGAGCATTTGGTTCGTTCAACGTTCCCGTAGTCCACCTGAACTACAAAAAATATTAACAAACAGCAGAGCTGTGAGAGAGGTATACAAAGAATAACAAATCAATCAATCAATCAAGAAAGGGTAAATGCCAAGGTGCGGATAGCCTCATTCACCCTCCGACTCCGCCCACGTGGGTCCCTTTGTGCAACCCTCCAGGCAGTGACTCTTCCTCCTCTCAGTATCTCCCGACAGAGTGATCGACCTGCTCCAGCCATGAGTTACGTGGCCTTCCCCTTGGCCTCCTCCACGCTGGGTTAACTCGTTCAGAAATCACCCTGTGAGCAGGATCAGCCTCAGGAAAGCAGGCCACGTGCCCATATGGCTGGAGTTGGCGTTGATGTATTATGTGGGTAACAGGCATTGATTCAGTTTCACAGAGTAGTCGCTCGTTACATACCTGGTTGTACCAGTGATATCCCATGATCTTGCAAAGACACTTAGGACCAAAGGAGTCAATTTGCCATTTCAAGTCAGCGTTTAGTCTCCCAGCCTCACAGCCATAAAGTATGACACGAAGCAACAGTGCCTTGAAAGTGCGAACTTCCGTCCTTCTACACAAATAACGACAGCACCAAATACCCGAACTGAGTGAATCCATAATCCTGTAGGCCAGACCAATGCGACGAGAGATCTGTCTGATCTACCGTTGTTATGGACCACACTTCCAATACAAGTGAATCTTTCCAAGACTTCTATATCCTTACCAAATGCTTGAACAGACTGAACTGCTGCATCCAAGCCACCAAATGCCCGGACCTTGGTTTTGGCCCAAGAGACCTTTAATCCCAATGGCTTCATATTCTCGTGAAATTCCTCAAGGGCAATCGGTAGTGTGTCCACTGGCTCCGCTTGGATAACAGCATCATCAGTAAAGTCAAAGTCAGTAACCCTGAAATTGCCAGTGACTTCGACTCACAGCTCGGTCCAGTTCCCAAAACATGTGTGTTGAAAAGTGTAGGGGCAAGGACACATTCCTGTCTTACACCAGAACTTACTGGGAAGAAGTCAGATCCCCCCCCCTTCAGACTTGAGAGCACTCTGTGTTTGAGTACGAGCCAGCAGTACGTCAGATTATCCCTGTGGGGATCCCACGGAGTCACAGGAGTTCCCATAGTACCTCCCAGTTTACTGAGTCAAACGCCTTCTTGAGAATCTGCTAGCAGGCCTTGTCAAAACTCAAGACGCCACTTCACAAGAAGTCGAAGAGATAGAATACGATCAACAGTTGACTTCTTGGGCGTGAATCCGGATTGTTCAGGCCTCTGAGCCTTTAGCAAATGGCTCCGGATTCGCATCAGGAGAATGTAAGCAAGAACTTTGCCCAGCACACTGAGCACTGTAATACCACGGTAGTTACTACAGTCACGCTGGTCTCCTTTTCCTTTCCAGATAGAGGTGACCAAACCCTTTGTCCAGTCAGGAGGAATGATGCCAGTCTGCCAAATGGCTTCTATGACTGCATGTAACCCCCTAATCGTGACTTTGCCCCTGGCTTTGACCAATTCTGCTGGGATGCCACAAACACCAGCTGCTCTACCACTTTTCAACCTAGCCACTGCCCTCTTGATTTCATCTAGAGAAGGCACGGCGTCATCAAATGGTGGGACAGCAGTCAATAGTTGTACACCAGCCGACGGAAGTTCTCCACTGGGAGGTTCAGCCATATACAGCTGCTCCAAGTACTCAGCCCAACATGCTGTATACCCACTTGCCCCCGACAAGGGCCATCCATCTGCTGTCTGAACAGAGTTATCTTGAGAGGTGGGTCTGGAGTGGTTTCTTCAGGCCTCAGCAGGCGGGTCGAAGGTCATTTGCATGAAAACTGCCTTCTACCTCCTCAGCAATTTCCCTGACATACCTCTCCTTGTCCCTTCTCAATAAAACTCGTGCCTTTCAAGACAGAAGTCTGTGCTGTTCCCGATAACTATATAATGAGGCAAGCTTTAATTCTGTGCAGCTGGCCCTCCATATTTGCAGGGTACATTACAATCCTGTTTGTGACAAAAATCCATATACATAACTGGCATCCCACCTAAAGTGGCCACTGCTGTTGTAATTTAACCATGTGATTGCCTAAAAATATCTTTCAGTGCCATAAAACATCATGATCATCAAATGGTACAATCTAACATACTTGTTTGTAGTGTGTTTTAAGATGGCATAACAAAGATTGTTACACCATTTCACAATACAATGGTCTGCTCTGCCAGACTGGGGTTGATCAACAATACTATTTAATTTCTGTTACTCTGTCTATTGCCAGACGCCTTAATCCCGTACGGGATGGCCACAAACATATCGCCTCCAAGTCGCCCTGTGCAATCCTACTTCACTGCCCCGCTCCCAGCTCCCTCTCTCATATACCTCTCCAGTCCATCCCTCCATCTAATCCTCGGCCTCCCCCTCCCTCTCCCTTCTTCCACCTCACTCGCATACACTCTCCTCATTAGTCTCTCGCTCTCCATCCTCTTCACACGGCCAAACTGCCTCAATGTATTTCTCCTAATGCTTTCTATCAAATCCACATCCATACCACAGCGCTCCTTCACTTCCTCATTTGTCAGTCTGTCTATGTAACTCCACATGCTCCTGTCAAATAACTCATTTTCAATGCGTTCACTCACTTGTGTCCCTCTAACATGGTCCAAGCTTCACTTCCATACGTTACAGTTGGTATCACACCACTGTCATGCAGTGACTTTTTTACTTCCACGCTCACTTCCCTGTTCCTTATCACTGCTTTCAAAGAACCAGCAAATTTTCTCCTTTGTTGTACTCTTTCAAGCACTTCACCCTCTAAACTTCCATCCTTACTCATCAAACTACCCAAGTACTTTAATGCACTCACATTTTCCATTTCCTATGGGGGCACGGTGGCTCAGAGGTAGAACATCAAGCTCGGGACCGGGGGGTCACGAGTTCGAGCCGCGCCCGGGACTGCCGTGCCGGGAGGGGTAGCGCCCTCCTGTTACCTAGCGGGGCTATATGATCTCATTGTAAGGTCTAGCTTGGGGATTCTTTAATCCCTTTAATTTTCCATTTCCTCCTCATCTAGCCTCATTGTACATTCAGTTGCTTCATTTCTCTCGAAGTCCATAACTTTACTCTTCCCTACATTCACCTTTAGACTCAGTTTCTTACACACTCTCCCAAACTCATTCACCAAGCCTTGCTCTTCCCCTTCGTCTTCACTTAACGATACATTATCATCTGGAAACAAGAGCACAGGGAGTTTCCAAACACCGCCCTCTCTCATTAGGGTCGCTCTAACATCCACTGCCCTGCCTTGTATCACTTTTATAACCCCATCCATATATACACTGAACAACCATTGAGACATGACATCCCTGTTTCAATCCAACATTCACGTAAAAAAGTAAACAAGTTTATTATTGATGGCTTATTAAACTACAAATAGCACAATTCACAAATAGCAAACCTGCAAATGTGGATGGCTGCCTGTATCTAGCCCATGGCACCAGACTGAAAGACTTTGCTTATTGCATGTGATTTCTGATACTACATCCCACTGATACTGTCCAACAAAAGAACCACTGGCAGTTCAATCACTCACTCAAGACAAAAGCCAAAGCGGCAGAGCCTCATCCACCGTTTGGTTCCACGTACAAAGGTCCCTCTGTGTAAGCCTCCATGGAGGCAGTGACTCTTCCCCTCCCAAGTAACTCCCAACAGGAACACTTGACCTGCTCCTGCTGTGTTTTGTGGCCTTCCCCTAGAAAATTTAGAAATAAGATGATTGTTTCAGTCAGACCAGATGTTACTAATCCTGGGTGTTTGTTCAACTTTATCTCTATACATTTTTATCCTATGGTATTTCTTACAGGAGTGCAACATGAAACTTTATTCTCTTTCCAGTGGTCTAGTCTCACACAGTTTTAAGTATATATACACTTTTTAAATTATTTCTAAAAATACTTAATGGAATGTTGCTCTTACAACGAAACTTACAAGGTGTGGTTAAAAAATGTTATTTTAAAAAATCCACAACATGGACTTCTTCAAACCTCCATGCCTTCCTCTTTTAAGGAGCAATGTGTCTAAGCCAGCCAGAAACCAGCGCACATAACCCTGTGCCACTGCTGTCATCCATAACCACATTCCATGACCAACAACACACCTGCACTATACTCTGTCCACTTTATTTTTGCATGTTAAAATCTTCTGGCGCTATCTGGAAAAAAACAAAAAATACAATCAACCTCAGCTTTGCCTATCAGGATTGCTGTTTTATGCACCGGAACTCTTCACCTAAATCAATGTTCCTCTTTATCAATATCCTGCCCCTCAAAAAATAAAATCATCATCTACACAAACCACTAGATATGGAGATACGCACAGCCAACTTCTCTGAGACTTTTCCTGGATTGTACTTTTTGCACCCAAACCCATTCAATGTTTCAATATTTAGGTTTACTTGGGAGTAACCCTTTGTGACCACATAACTCCATATAACCCATGTATTACTGTTATCCAAATGCAGCTGCAGGTATTGTGCTGCTGTAAATGTGTACAGAATATACTATGACTGGATATATACCTGGAGTGGCACATGAGAAACTATGGCCACTGGACATAACCCCATGCAACCCATGTATTAAAGTGATTACCGGTATCATCTGAAGTTATTATGCTGCTGTAATTTGTATTGTGACTGGCTCTGTACTTGGTGGAATGTAACCATCTATGGCCACTTGTGATAACTCCGTATAACATAATGCATTATTGAGTGATATCTGAATTCTGCTGTGGCAGTTTGCTGCTGTAGTTGAGTAATCGATATAATTATGACTGGACATTTTCCTGGGGGAGGGGGACTAAAGCCACACAAGAATAATGCTGTATGGCTACTTCACATAATCCCTAGTAACCCATGTACCGGAAAAAATAAATAAAACTAATGTATCTGAACAAATTTGACCTGAAATACTGCTCTTGGAGACAGGAGTTGCCTGAATCAGAGAGCATCAAGCAAAGAAAAGGTTACCGGAATGTCCAGTGCCATTATTCGCATTAATACCCAATCAAATCCATCCAGTTATCTGAATGTTTTAGTGGACAAATTTCGAATAACTGATCCTAATTTCAGTTCATTATGAAGCCCAGATAACTCAAACTGGCAGGGTAGCAGTGTGCTAATGGCTACTCATTTTAATAGAAACCCAAATCTGTTCTGAGTGGATGGTTTAGCAATTCACAAAAACTGTGCAACCAACTTGAGTCCATTATGCAGCCCTGATGATGCGGGACTTGCTGAGCAGCAGCAGTACTTGCAACCTGAGTCCATTATGCAGCCCTGATGATGCGGGACTGGCTGGGCAGCAGTAGTACTTGCAACCCGAGTCCATTCTGCAGCCTTGATGATGCGGGACTGGCTGGGCAGCAGTAGTACTTGCAACTTTTTTTTTTTTTTTATGCATGGAAGAAGGAACCAAAGGCCACGGGCTCGCATACTGTTCCTTCCAAGAAAAAGCAAAAACAGTGCAAAAGAGAGCCAAATTCAAGATCCATTCAATTCGAGATGCCTGGACACACTGCGTTTGAAAGACTGGAGATCATAGGAAGTAGGAAATACAGAGAGAGGAAGACAGTTCCAGAGTTGACCAGTTGCATAAATAAAAGACTGGGAGTAACGGTTAACTCTTGCATTAGAGAGTTGGACAGAAAAGGGATGAGAGTTTGTTGCTAGACGGGTACTACGTGCCCGTCGTAGAGGTGGAGGGATGCAAGCAGACACTTCAGAGGAACAGTGACCATTGAAGTAGCGATAGAAGAGAGATAAAGATGCAACAGTGCGGCGAAGAGACAATGGTTGAAGGGAATCAGTAAGAGGAGGAGAGTTAATGAGACGAAAAGCCTTTGACTCCACCCTATTGAGAAGAGCTGCATGTGGGGAGCCTCCCCACACATGGGAGTTGTACTCCATACACGGGGGAATAAAACCCGTGTACAAGGTCAACAACTGTGCAGGGGTAAAGAGTGTACGGAATCGGCTTAGCACACCTAATCTCTTGGAAGCAGATTTCACAAGAGATGTAATATGTTCTTTCCAAGACAGATCCTGAGAGAATGAAACCCCAAGCATGTTCAAGGATGATGTAGGACATAGCTGTTCATTATTAAACATTAGTGGGTAATCCTGAGGAAGATTTTGTCGGGTTGATATGTGTAAGAACTGAGTTTTTAATGCATTGAAAATAACAAGATTATTTTTACCCCAATCAGAGATACGAGCCAAATCAGACATTAAGTGTGCCATAGCCTCATCCCTTTTTTGTTGAAGTAACTGCTGAGATGGACGTTGAGGGAACCGAATGGAAAGGTGAAGGGTGGAATCATCAGCATATGAGTGGATAGGGTTAGATGTACAGCTTAGAAGGTCATTGATGAATAAAAGGAAGAGAGTAGGTGATAGGACAGAACCCTGAGGAACACCACTGTTGATAGGTCTAGGAGAGGAACGATGGCCGTCTACAACAGCGGCTATAGAACGACCAGAAAGGAAGCTAGAGACGAAGGCACAGATAGAAGGATAGAAACCGTAGGAGGGCAGTTTGGAAATTAAAGATTTATGCCAGACTCGATTGAAAGCCTTTGAGATGTCAAGTGCAATGACAAAGCTTTCGCCAAAGTCCCGAAAGGAGGATGACCAAGAGTCTGAAAGGTAGGTGAGAAGATCGCCAGTGGAGCGTCCCTGACGGAACCCATACTGACGATCAGAAAGAAGGTTGTGACAGGAAAGGTGCTTTAAAATTTTTCTGTTAAGAATTGACTCAAAAACTTTAGATACGCAGGATGTTAAAGCAATTGGACGATAGTTAGAGGGTTGGGAATGGTCACCCTTCTTTGGGACTGGCTGAATGAGAGCAAGCTTCCAGCAAGAAGGAAAGGTACAAGTTGAGAGACAAAGGCGAAAGAGTTTACCTAGGCAGGGTGTAAGCACAGAAGCACAGTTTTTGAGGACAACAGGAGGGACTCCATCAGGACCGTATGCCTTTTTAGTATTGAGGCCAGTAATGGCAGAGAACACATCAGCTGAAGAAATTTTAATGTCAGACAATAGGAAGTCAGAGGGGGGAAGTGATGGAGGAATAGCACCGGAATCGTCTAAGGTAGAATTGGAGGAGAAAGTCTGAGCAAAGAGATCTGCTTTATCAGTAGAAGAAATAGCTACAGAGCCATCAGAGTAGAAAAGAGGAGGGAAGGATGATGAGGTAAAGTTGTTAGAAAGGTTTTTGGCAAGGTGCCAGAAGGAGCGAGTCCCTTATGCAGCCCTGATGATGCGGGACTGGCTGGGCAGCAGCAGTACTTGCAACCTGAGTCCATTATGCAGCCTTGATGATGCGGGACTGGCTGGGCAGCAGTAGTACTTGCAACCCGAGTCCATTTTGCAGCCCTGATGATGCGGGACTGGCTGGGCAGCAGTACTACTTGCAACCTGAGTCCATTATGCAGCCCTGATGATGTGGGACTGGCTGGGCAGCAGTGCTACTTGCAACCTGAGTCCATTATGCAGCCCTGATGATGCGGGACTGGCTGGGCAGCAGTACTACTTGCAACTTCAGGCTCAATGAAGATGCCCTCCTCCTGCAGTCCACAATCCTTCTTTTGGGGGATGGGGAGATGGGGAACATTTGTATAACAGCAGACGGGCAGCACAGTTATATCAATGCCACCACATGAAGGCATCCACGGGTAAACCCGCCAATATACAGAAAAGATACATCACTTGGAACCTTCATATTGGATGGGTAATTACGTTAGGTTTGTATAATTCCCATAATAAAAGCAATTTCAGTCTGCAGTCCACTGGGCTGAAGTTCACATGAGGGATTTGCTGCATAATCGGTCAGTACAGTAGCTATACAGAAAACATCATCACTCAGGACCTAATTTTTTTTGGATGGGTTAAGGTAATAGATTTGGCTTGTGTAATGCCTGTAAATAAGGGCAACTTCAGCCTGCAGTCCACTGGGTTCATGTTCTGGTGAGTCTGGAGCCACAACAACCACATCGCTAGTGTGATGCTCAGGTGACGACGGAAAAATGTCAAAGTTCTGTCTATCTATCTATCTATTGCCAGACGCCTCAATCCCGCACGGGGTGGCCACAAACAAATCGCCTCCATGTCACTCTGTCCTCTGCCATTTCACTACCACGCTCCCAACTCACCCCCCCCCTCTCATGTACCTCTCCACTCCATCCCTCCATCTCATCCTCGGCCTCCCCCTCCCTCTCGCTCCCTCCACCTCACTCACATACACTCTCCTCGTCAGTCTTTCACTCTCCATCCTCTCCACATGCCCAAACCACCTTAACGTGTTTCTCCTAACGCTTCCCATCACGTCCTCAACAACACCACAACGCTTCTTCACTTCCTTATTTGTTTGTCTGTCTCTCCATGTGACTCCACATGCTCCTCTCAAATAACTCATTTCCACTGCTCTCACTCTTGACTTCTGTCCTTCCAACAGGGTCCAAGCTTCACTTCCAT
>JAGKTI010039381.1:0-10569 GCA_018397915.1 Birgus latro | reverse complement strand
TGGGAGAGTGTGTAAGAAACGGAATCTAAAGGTGAATGTAGGGAAGAGTATAGTTATGGTCTTCAAGAGAAGTGAAGTTGGTGCATGTACAGTGAGGTTGAATGAGAAGGAAACGGAACATGTGAGTGCATTTAAGTACTTGGGTAGTGTGATGAATAAGGATAGAAGTTTAGAGAGTGAAGTGCTTGAAAGGGTGCAACAGGGAAGAAAGGTTGCTGGTTCCTTGAAAGCAGTGATAAAAAACAGGGAAGTGAGCATGGAAGTGAAAAAGCTACTAAATGACAGTACTGTGATACCAACTCTAACGTATGGAAGTGAAGCGTGGACCTTGTTGGAGGGACAGAAGTCAAGAATGAGAGCAGTAGAAATTAGTTATTTGAGAGGAGCATGTGCAGTCACGTGGAGAGACAGATTGACACATAAGGAAGTGAAGGAGCATTGTGGTGTGGATATGGATGTGACAGGAAGCATCAGAAGAAACAAACTGAGGTGGTTTGGCCATGTGGAGAGGATAGAAAGTGAGAGACTGACGATGAGAGCATATATGAGTGAGGTGGAGGGGGGGAGAGGGAGGAGGAGGCCAAGGATGTGATAGAGGGTTGGAGTGGAGAGGTATATGAGTGAGGGAGGTGTGAGCTGGGAGCAGGGCAATGAAATGGCGGGAGACAGGGCGACATGAAGCCGATGTGTTTGTGACCACATCTTACGGATTTAAGGCATCTGGCAATAGAGAGATAGATAGATAGCGGCACTTGAATAGAGAAAGCAGGGTGATGTATACACACTGGGATTAAACTGCCGTTTAAATTTATTGTTTAATCCACCTTTATAAATACTGTCTCAAATAGCCTACATATTAGGATGATCACAGAGAGAATTTGATATAATATTCACCAGAATTTAATTTTTTATCCAGAATCTAGTAATTAATATTGCTTATGAAAAATATGGTCTCTCAGTACTAGAGTGAGTGACCTACAGTGTGTCCTAACTTCCACCTGCTTAGTATGTCGGAGACCTGCAGGTGTTGGAGAACCATGCACTTACTTGCTCTATAGTCGTATTGATAAAAACGGAGCTCCTGTAACCTAATATAAAAGACTGAATACACTGATGAACTATACATTATCACAGAGCACATACCTCCGCCAATGCTTACAGTATATCAGATAATTCAAATCACCACTAGAATTTTTTCAACTCTTCCTTGACCCATGACTCACATATAGACAAAATTTCATTAAAACCCATCAGTAACTTTATGATATATCTTCTGGACAAAAAAAAAAAAAATCCTGAAGTGGGACTAGAACCGAGATCACCACCAATTTTAATCATCTTTCTGACCCCATGACCTACATATCCACAAAATTTCATTATATTCCATCAATATCTTTTGAAGATATCTTGTCGAAAAATAAACATGCAAACAGATAGACAGTGGTGAATACAAAACCTCCTCTAATTCCGCTGGCGGAGGTAGTCAATAGCACTAGGTTTAAGAGTAAATTTATTCTTATGAGGCTGGGCGGGAGAACTGCCAGTCTATATACTTATACTGAAGATTCCATGACTAAAAACATTTTCACCTGACTAATGTACCTGTCTAATTTCAGGAAGCTGAGTTTGCTTTGGGTCCATTTATCATGAGTCCAGAACGAAACGAGTGGATGGACTTAATTCAAGCCATTACACACTTTGAGTACAAAATCCTGGCTGCGCGTGGTGACCCTGAGGTGGACCCAAGGGGCTTCCTGATGCCTCTGTCGCCTATGGTTTGGGTGGGCATAGTGACGGCACTGCTGGCTGTCATTGCGGTTATGCTGCTCCTTCCCTCCTGCCTTCCCCTCCTCACACAATGCAGAGACAGGCGCTTCATAAATTCCTTCAGCTGCATCAAAGTCCTACTGCAACAAGGTAAATTCTCATATACAGATATATTCAGTCATGTACATATACACATTTCGAGTCCTAGAGGTTGCCAGAGTTTTTTTTTAAATATCACCTGACTGCCATAATGTTAGGGTGTCTCATGGGGTTTACAACACTAGGACTATGATAGTATGACAGAGGTAAGAATGGTACCTCATTTTAGACGAGTTTCAGCTACACTTATAGTAGGGTCGCAACAACTGTGTCAGTATGGAGGAGTTGGCATCAAACCTAAAATAACACGCAAAGAAACAGCAATTAATAACACACATCGGTAGAGAGGCGGTTTGCAGTCCTACGGACCCAAGTTCAAATCCCGACTGGGGCAGGGAACAGTTTAAGGATTTGAATTTCATTAAAAGAAAGATTTACTGATCTACCAGAAGACCCACCGACATGTCGTAAAAATACCCCCGCTAATACCAATACACCAGTCCTGTATGAGACAGCCCTAGCGTGTATTCAATATGGACGGTGGGTGTCAGTGCCGAAGTGGTGACATGTAGAGATGTATGGTATGTAGGAGGACTGCTGGGCCTTGATAGCGGGCTGTAAAGCCTATACCCAGAGTCGGTCACATAAAAAAAAAAAAAATCTGGATGAATCTCCATGTGTTTTCTGCGTTGCTCCGCCATAAAGCCCTGGATTCTCGCTGGGTAAGGAAGCTCACCAGCACCTCCACCTTAGCAATTTATTTTTGGATATGGCTGGTTAATATTCTTTTGTACGATCTTTTTGCAGAGTATAGCGATATTGGAAGGATTTATGTAACACAGAATAGGAGAGTGTAATATGCAAAATATATTTCAGGAAGAGGTGTTATGGATCATCATTAACCGATGAGAATACCGGCCGAAAGCTGAAGGTATAATGTTATGACACAATACTATTTGTAACTACGGTATGTAACTTTATAGCTATAGGTAACAATACGTAAAACAGGTAGTTATGTCTCAGGTTCTACAAGAAGAGACAACTACATATTATCCCCTAGCCTAGACTAATCAAGAATGCCAAACACCTCTGATCGGGTGCCAGAAAAATGACCGACACAAACACACACACACACACACACACACACACACACACACACACACACACACACACATGCACACGCTTCAGCCGGAAGCTATAGGGGGATATAAGTCCGAAATCACATGTAGGAGGAATAGAGAGTCAAAGAGAACCAGACAGAGAGCCGGAGCATATGACCCATGGCAGAAGGCAGGAGATGGGGTCAGCTAAGAGGTTTGCCATCACGCTACATTACGCTGTCAATCACATTTCGATATAACTGTGTACAATAAACTCCATAACCCAAGAGTGCTCTGTAACTCACTTCACTAATTAAACACAAAAGGGGGAAGGTGAGAAAGAGAGACCTACCTATTCACTCCACTGTACTCGACGACGCACCGTTTTACTAAGCAGCGACCCACGTTGCACTCCACTGGTGATAGAGAGGAAGCCATTAATCTATGATACACCTACACTCTCTCCATCTAATCAAACCACTCAGCTATGTTCACTGATATTGGTGACAGCAGTGAACAACGGTAAGCTACGACAAACTACATTCATAGATAAAGCTACCATCAAGAATCTCATAATTCTTCCAATAGCCCTGAAGTGAATAGCAACATATCTCAATTCTTTGCTAACTGAAGGTAAGCATACAAGGTTTATTCATATATGACAAAATTAATATTCCCAACCCTTTTCAGCTCAGTGGGTGGAAATATGTGGTCAAATTGGAAGGTAGATTGTCTGTACTCTTTTCACTGCAACCTGCCCAAAATTTTCCTCCTTTTGTAGCTTATTTCACATAGCTCAGTGACAGAAAAAGACAATACGGCAGCACTACATCCTGTCCTCGGCACTATTTCGTGACTAGCATCATATTCTAGAGTCATCCTATTGTTACAAGTCAACACTAAAGATGAAAAGATGACCGATAGGCAAGCTTTAACCAGCCGAGCCCCACCGACGTACGATGCACATCACTACTTTTTTCCACGGACAGACCCACTGACGTGCATCGTACGTCACTCAATTGCAAGGCCCATTGTGTGCACATTTTTCAGCATTCGTGGGTGATTCTTGGTAGGCATATGTGGGAGACCTTCCTCTACAGGCTGTCAAGCGGGGATACTGCCTGGCCCCACCTGACCCCCCCTCCCCCTCACACTGGGCAATTCACATGTTAGCAGTAACCTGGCCAGTAAAGATATGTTGCCCCACGGTCTCTCCAATGACGAAATTCACGGTGAAAGTGATTCCTGAGGTGGAGGACAAAGAAACAAAGAAGCTAGAGGTAGAAACAAACAGAAGTGATGAGGTGGTAATGTCGTAAAGGAAGGTGCCATATGCTGGGGTTTTGGGTGGGTGAACAATGCTTTTATCACCTATTATTGTGTGAAAACCAATATAGACTTGTACTACACATAAATTCGTACCAAATAAATAAATATATATGTAATTTAAAGTGACTTGAATTAGTTAACCCTTCCATAGCTCATTTTCTTTAGCCAGGAAGGAAAACGTAAGTCTGAATGACACCTGTATCAACATTTTTAAGCTCAGGAGGGCGATTTCTCTATGAATTTTCAATGTTTCTCACCAAAAGTGGAGGTTTGAGCAAAAAAAAAAAAAAAGTTGAAAATCGGTCAGGTTCTGAACGTGTGTTTTGTAAAAAATCGGTCAGGGCTGGGCGGGTTAAGAAGGTATAGTAACCAAGAAGACTCATTGTTCCTCAAAACTTAGGTTCATCAGTTTTTGCACACAAATTAGTATTCAAGTTGCTGGAGTGGTCCAGTTCTGTTAGGTGAAAACAAACCAGCTATAGGAATTCAACACGGATATATCTCTCTTGGGATACAGATGTGGGTGAGTCAGCAGGGCGGTGGTGGTGCTGGGAGCGTGTGCTGGTGGGCGTGTGGATGCTGACGGTGCTGGTGCTGACGAAGAGCTATTCTGGGCATCTCATGTCCCTCCTGGCCGTGAGACACATCGACCATCCCTACCAAACCCTCAGGGACGTGATCGACGATTCCAGTGTTAAGATCATACTTCTCCCTGATACTGCAAGCTGTTGTGTATATGTACGCATCGACTTATCTTCCTCTCGTGTTCCTGAACTTAATTCTTCTGAATTCTCTCTCTGGCTTTGGCTTTCCTGTCATTCTCTGACTAAATATATCTGCGCTGTTTACTTATATCCTAATTCTGCTGACTATGAAAAATTCTTTGACTATCTTACTTCTACGATGAAACACATTCTATCCATTTCTCCTTTCTCTGAAATCTCCATTCTAGGAGACTTCAATGTTCACCACCACCTTTGGCTCTCCTCTCCTTTCACTGATCCACCTGGTGAACAAGCCTACATCTTTTCTATCCTTAATGACCTAGAGCAGCTTCTACAGAACCTTATCCATATCTCCGATGGTCTTGGAGAGAGCTCCAATATACTTAACCTCTTCCTTACAACTAATCCTTCTGCTTACGCTGTTAAACTTTCTTCTCCGTTGGGCTCCTCTGATCACAACCTTATTACCTTGACTTGTCCTATGGCTCCAGTGCGGCCTGTGGACCCCCCAAAGAAACGCCGTTAGTGGCACTTTGGAGCTCCGGATTGGAGGGCCTTCAGGCAGTACTTCTTTGATTTGCCCTGGAATGATTATTGCTTCCATGGTCGGGAGCCATCTGTGTGTAATTTGCACATTACGGAAGTTATTCCCTCGGGCATGGAAGCATACATTCCTTTCTCATACATTTTGACTAATGCAAGAAAACCTTGGTTTAATCATGCTTGTTCTAATGCTGTCCACAACAAGGTGAGGGCCTATAAAAGGTACCAGAGCCAGCCCACTCCTGAATCACATCTTGTTTATATTTTTGCCCAGAGTCGTGCTAAGTCTGTTCCTTGCTCTGCTAAAAATGCTCTCAACTCTCCAACTTGAATTCTTCCTGCTTCTTCTGGCACCTTGCCAAAAACATTACTAACGACCTTACCTCATCATCTTTCCCTCCACTTTTCTACCCTGATGGCTCTGTAGCTATTTCTTCTACTGATAAAGCAGATCTTTTTGCTCAGACTTTCTCCTCCATTTCCACCGTAGACGATTCCAGTGCTGTTCCTCCGTCACTTCCCCCCTCTGACTTCCTCATGACTGACATTAAAATTTCTTCAGCTGATGTATTTTCTGCCATCACTGGCCAAAATACTAATAAGGCATATGGGCCTGATGGAGTCCCTCCTGTTGTCCTCAAGAACTGTGCTTCAGTGCTTATTACACCCTGCCTAGGTAAACTCTTTCACCTTTGTCTATCAACTTGTACCTTTCCTTCTTGCTGGAAGTTTGGTCTCATTCAGCCAGTCCCAAAGAAGGGTGACCATTCCCAACCCTCTAACTATCGCCCAATTTGCTTTAACATCCTGCGTCTCAAAAGTTCTCGAGTCAATTCTTAACAGAATAATTTTAAAGCATCTTTCCTATCACCACCTTGTTTCTGATCGTCAGTATGGGTTCCGTCAAGGATGCTCCACTGGCGATCTTTTCACCTATCTTTTAGACTCCTGGTCATCCTTCTTTCGGGACTTTGGCGAAAGTTTTGCCATTGCACTTGACAATCGCAAAGGTTTTCGATCGAGTCTGGCATAAATCTTTAATTTCCAAACTGCCCTCTTATGGTTTCTATTCTTCTGTCTTCGCCTTCATCTCTAGCTTCCTTTCTGGTCGTTCTATAGCCGCTGTTGTAGACGCCATTGTTCTTCTCCTAGATCTATCAACAGTGGTATTCCTCAGGGCTCTGTCCTATCACCAACTCTCTTCCTTTTATTCATCAATGACCTTCTAAGCTCTACATCTAACCCTATCCACGTATACGCAGATGATTCCACCCTTCACCTTTCCATTCGGTTCTTGCAATGTCCATCTCAACAGTTGCTTCAACAAACAAGGGATGAAGCTATGGCACACTTAACGCCTGACTTGGCTCGTATCTCTGACAAGGGTATAAATAATCTTGTTGTTTTTAATGCATCAGAAACTCAGTTTTTACACCTATCAACCCGATACAATCTTCCACAGGAGTACCCACTAATGTTTAATAATATTCAGCTCAGTTCTGCATCATCCTTGAACATGCTTGGGGTTTCATTCACTCGGGACTTATCTTGGAAAGATCATATTGCATCTCTTGTAAAATCTGCTTCCAAGAGATAGGTGTGCTAAGCCGACTCCGTACCTTCTTTATCCCTGCACAGTTGTTGACTTTATACAAGGGTTTTATTATCCCCTGTGTGGAGTACAACCCTGATGTGTGGGGAGGCTCCCCACATACAGCTCTTCTAAATAGGGTGGAGTAAGGCTTTTCGTCTCATTAACTCTCCTCCTCTTACTGTCTCCCTTCATCCTCTGTCTCTTCGCAGCACTGCTGCATCTTTATCTCTTTTTTATCTCTACTTCAATGGTCACTGTTCCTCTGAACTGTTTGCTTGCATTCCTCCAGCTCTACGACGGGTGCGAACTTGCAAAGCAGGGCCGGCTCTAACCATTTTGTCGCCCTAGGCGAGATTAGGATTTGGCGCCCCCTACCCCCCCAACCAACACCTCCACGGGTCCATGGTCCACCACATTGCCCCACCATTACTGCCTCATCACCGTATTATCCTTATAGCACTTTTTCTATAGTAATGCATGGATAACAAACTTCAGACACCACAATGGTACATTTATATTTTTGTATTAAAGATAAAAGAAAACATTTTTCCATGTAAAAAGTTACAGCGCAGTTTTAACCCAATTAACGATGGCAGTTAGATAGTTCTAGAAGCCTAACAATGAATATTTCCATAACATGTAATGGACAGAAAGGTTGCGTGTAGTGTGTTCAGTTCAATAGTTTGTATTGATACTGTAAGTACTTGGTTCATTTGAATTTATAAACTAGTGGCCTCATTGAAGCTAAATATGAAAAAAAAAAAAAAAAGTAGAGGAACAGCATGTAGAACCTTCCAAGTCTATGAAATAATGTATTGGACGGTTGGCCACATATGAACCTGGGACGGGGTTGGTGTGTAGCAGGGGTCTTAATTTGCTATTATGAGTTAGACAGAAAACACCTGTGATTATGAAACCACCTTTACATGTAATACCTACTACACCATCCTTGTGCCTCAGTCACATCCTGAAATCTATTTGGCATTGACGAGATATAATTACGCATACCAACCCGGTCCCACGCATATGTGGCCGTCTGTACATAACAACATACTATATTCTTAAAATGTGACACGTCCGGACTTTCTCCCTGCAAAGGCATCTATGGTTTCATCTAAAGATACCTGCTTAGATTCCTCACGATTTATGCATATTATTGCTGGTCTAGTCAGACGGTCTTGAGCCACTGTAGACCTAAGGTAGGTTTTTATTCATTTCAGACCTAAGGTAGGTTTTTATTCATTTCAATCTGGAGAAGCTGCTCTCAGCAGCAACAGCTGCCACTGAGATAGTGACAGCGATTCTGACGGCCACTCACATATTTGGGTAAATTTCCTTATGGTAGTTTTGGTAGATCTGAGGTTTTGAGTGAACAAGAAAGAAAACCTAACCTAATTTAATTTCAAGGGGGGGACTAAAAACATTTCGAGGCTTAGTACATATTTCAAAGTTTATATTTGTATATAAACTGCATTTAATATATATACGTACTGTAATTTTATGACACATACATAATAATCATCTGTGGTAAAAGTCAAATTATTCCTTTCCGAAATTAAATACACAGATACCTAGCTAATCTGACTGTCTGGCTTGACCATTAATATATAACTACATTCTAGCGCCAGCACAACTCGACATACTTCTATTTTGGGCTTTCTTTTCCTCTTCTTTACTCCGTTTCCCCTTGTGCAACTGAAAGCTTGGACTTTTTCAGTGTAAAGTTAAATAAAAGATCCAGCTTATTGCTCTTCTCGCTAGATGACATAAGTCAGTCAATCTAGCAGTCTATGGAACATATACTCCGTGCATGATGCCAGAGCGTCTCGCAAATTGCCGATGTCACGAATCGAGGAAAAATGCCCATTTTCACCAAATTATTTAATTTTCGACATAAAACTTAGTCGGGCTAAACATTTTTACTAAATGCTAAAAGGGAGAGGCTGCAATAAATTATACTCATATAAAAGCATAAAATGGTGAGGCTACCATCTCTGTATTAACCCATCACATCTCGACCGATTTCCATGATACACCAAAATCCCGAGCATTTTTTGGGAAAAAATTTATTGGCTCAAACCTTCGCTTTTGGTGAGAAACATCGAAAAGTCATAGAGAAACGACGATCCTGTGCTTAAAAATGTTGATACAGGTGTCATGCAACCTTACGTTTTCCTTCTTTTTCAGGGTACCTGGCTAAATAAAACGAACTATGGAAGGGTTAATTAATTCAAGCCACTTCCAATTAGGAATTTATTTATGTATTTGGTACGAATTTATGTGTAGTAACAGATTATATTGGTTGTCACATTTATATAGGCAATAGAAGCATTGTTCAGTCACCAAACACATCCACATATGGCACCTTCCTTTATGACATTACCACCTCATCACTTCTGTTTGTTTCTTGCTCTAGCTTCTTTATTTCTTTGTCCTCCAGCTGAGGAATCACTTTCACCATGAATTTCGTCATTGGAGAGACCATGGGGCAACATTCCTTTACTGATCAGCTTACTGCTAACAGGTGAATTGCCCAGTGTGGGGGGGGGGGGGGGAGGGGGGTTGGGGGGGGCCAGGCAGTATCCCTGCTTGACAGCAGGTAGAGGAAGGTCTCCCACATATACCTACAAAAAATCACCCATGAAACTTGAGAATTGTGCAAATTATGACCCTTGCAATTGCGCGACGTACCCGTAGGTCATTGGGTGTAGCTGTGATAAAACATCGTGACATGCCCATACGTCGATGGGATTCTTCGGGTTAAGGATGAATATTATTCACTCCTTCCTTAAATATCGTTAAGCTTTATTTCTCCTCCATTTCATGTATTTGTCCACCAAAATTAAAATAATCATGGCAATAAAAACATGTGACGATTCTCCGTTACAAAATATTAGCATGACCAAGCTCAAGTTCGTATGTCCCCATGTGCCCTGTGCCCCGCGGGACCTTTTGTTGCGTTACTTTGGAGCATTCGGAGGGGCGAAAGCAGTCTCGTCTCCTGACTGACGATTTCGGTGTTAAGCAATGTACAATTTTCAAATGAAAAACTTCGCAGATTTTCTTCAGAATTTTCCAGATGAACCATTGATTTTTAGAAAACTAAATATTATGGGTTTCAACGAATGCTGCAGCTAGAAGCTTGCATATAAGTGATTAACTCAGTCATACCCCAGTGTGCTTTTGTAGTTTCTAGTAACTGTTTTACTGTATTTATCGCATTAAAGTATATCTAGGAAATTAGAATAACTACTGAGGAATCATATCATGAAGAGCTTAAGTACGGTGTATCAATAACTATCGCGGGAGAGATTTTAGAAAAAATATGCGACTTCTGGTCTCAGCAGGGGTAGACCAACTTTCGTATTGAACTAGCTGGTGATCACTCACTTGTCTGGAGTTAGTGACATCA
>JAGKTI010039380.1:0-10570 GCA_018397915.1 Birgus latro | reverse complement strand
TCCCCCAGCTCTGGTTGGTTCCCTCCCTATCTCTCCACCCTCCCCCACCCCCACTTCTCTCCCATGTGTATGTGTGTGTGTGTGTGTTAAAGAGAGAGAGAGAGAGAGAGACTGGGGAGAAGGGTAGTAGGGCAGTTTGGGTTTCTTGTCTCCCTCAGCAATCCCTCCTTGTCTCCCTCCCAGTCTCTGCACCCTCCCTCACCTCCACTTGTCTCCCTCCCCATCCCTCCACCCTCCTCCACCCCAGCTTGTCTCCCTTCCACCCTCCCCCACCCCCACTTGTCTCCCTCCCCCAACCCAGCTTATCACCCTCTTCCAATATATTCCACTATGCCGGGAATCGAACCCGGGACTCTCATTATCACCCTCTGGTCCCCCCACCCTCCCCCACCCCTGTCTGTCTCCCTCCTCATCCCCTCACCCTACCCCACCCCTGCTTGGTATGCTGCCAGCTGCCTGCCTGGCTGTCAGTTGCCCTGAAGCATCTCACACCACACGTCCCATCGTCTTACATTCCTGCATGTGATGTTTGATGTCTCATTTTTTAGCAACGGCATTGTTTATGAGAATAATAACATTACCTATGGTGCGTCTGTGTCAGTCTTTATTGAGTAAGGTATATGAAAGTTTGGGCCTGGAATGCACCTCTGGTTTTTCTTCAGTATCTTATTGGGAAAATTGCTTCGATATCCGACGTATGACATACTTGCTGACAGAACACTCCCACTGGTACGCAACACTGCCAAATACCAGGGTAGACCTGTACTATTTAAATCCAGAAAAACAAAACAAAACAGTCTTAACTTTTCACAACACATTAAACAAGTGAGTAGCAACAAAGCTTATTCATTACTCTTTTGCCAAATTCAGTATTATACAAACTTACCAATTCAGCTATTTCACATACTGTGATACTATATAATAAACCATTACCACAAATGAGCATTTGTTAAAGTGGGTGAAGCAAAAATAGAAAACCAGTATCAATGCCATACATTATTTTCCCACCTCTTAGCATCAGCTTTGATGTCAGCCATTATCCTGGAGGGCATGAAAATACAACAGGTTACAGTGATTATAAAATATAGTCAATGATCTATCTATCTATCTATTGCCAGACGCCATAATCCCGTAAGGGGTGGCCATTTGACTCTGAGTTATTTGTTTTACAGGGAGGGGCACTAACCCTCCACCAACCCACTTGTTGACACGTAGGGAGCACGTATGGTTTGGTTATATGGTTACCACCCAGCGTTGTAAATGGTTTCTTGGCTTACAGGAAACCATTTGGCTTGTCACTCAATGTAAAGCCACCTGTAAAGGAAAGAAAAGCAATAAGAAGTGACAGGAAAGATGATAAAGGATAATGCAGTACACATAATTCAACAATTCCAAGGAGATAATAAATACAGCAAACTAATCCATATGCTTAATTACATTTAATATAATAATGTATGCTGAAAACCTCATATACTTTGATATTGTAATCCAAAATACTCTATCATGAACAATCATACACCATGGCTAAATATAAAAGGAAAATGACTAATGTTCCTACTACAGGTATCCTTCATTCACACTCGCACCTCTTTACCATTTTACTTTGGGAAATGGCAGGTGAATATTTTCTTCCATGACATTTATACTAATTGTCATTATTAAAAAGCTACAAATAATACATCAACAAATAATACATCACAGAATATGAAGTTGTAGGAAGAAAGGTAAATGCAAAAGGAAGAGGTATTATCAAGTGTTTTAATGCCATAATGATATGTCTATAAATCTATCTATTGCCAGACGCCTCAATCCCGCACGGGGTGGCCACAAACAAATCGCCTCCATGTCGCTCTGTCCCCCGCCATTTCACTACCCCGCTCCCAACTCACACCTCCCTCTCTCATGTACCTCTCCACTACATCCCTCCATCTCATCCTCAGCCTCCTCCTCCCTCTCGCCCCCTCCACCTCACTCACATACACTCTCCTCGTCAGTCTTTCACTCTCCATCCTTTCCACATGCCCAAACCACCTTAACGTGTTTCTCCTAACGCTTCCTATCACGTCCACATCCACACCACAACACTCCTTCACTTCCTCATTTCTTAGTCTGTCTCTCCATGTGACTCCACATGCTCCTTTCAGATAACTAATTTCCACTGCTCTCACTCTTGACTTCTGTCCTTCCAACAGGGTCCAAGCTTCACTTCCATATGTTAGAGTTGGTATCACAATACTGTCACATAACTTTTTCACTTCCATGCTCACCTCCCTGTTTCTTATCACTGCTGTCAATGAACTGGCAACCTTCCTTCCTTGCTGCACCCTTTCAAGCACTTCACCCTCCAGACTTCCATCCTTACTCATCACACTACCCAAGTACTTAAATGCACTCACTCCCCATCCAATCTCACTAATGCAGTTTATGGCTCTGGTACATAATTACACGTTGGACAAAGCTTTTTCCCTAAACCACATTGTGGCTACAGTTATCACAGGATGCAGAACCTGTGACCGCAAGGTTGAGGTTTAAAGCTGACCCTTGCTGCTATATCGCACATTTATTTTCTACTGTATTTTTAATTAACCTATTACTACCAACTTTCAAAGTTGGGCTAAGAGAGGATTATAGTCCTGGGTAGCTATGTTGCATACTGCCAATGAGTTAATTTTTTTCATTCCTTGTAGCTGCAACTGTTTCCTCTTAAATATTTCTTAACAAAACAACTGGTAGAAGTCTATATATGAGGAAGGGGAGGGATAAACTGGATATTCACAGGCATCCACGCACACACTTTTTTGTCTTTAATCAAGAAATAGTTTTTATTTTTTTGGAAAGAAAATGGAATTGTATTTTGTTTTTGTTGATTTGGTAAAGGCCTTTGACAAAGTCCCTAGAGAGGTGGTGAAGTGGGCAATGAGAAAGCTAGGGTTGGAAGAGTGGCTGGTTAGGGTGGTTATGGCCATGTACGTGGGTGCTCGCACCCAGGTAAGAGTGAATGGAGTTTTGAGTGTTGAGTATTCCGTGAATGTTGGTGTGCATCAGGGGTCAGTTTTGAGTCCCTTGTTGTTTATCATGGTGCTAGAAGCCCTCTCACGTGACTTCAGAGATGGACTCCCATGGGAGATGTTGTATACTGATGATTTGGTGTTGATTGCAAAGAATGAAAAGGAGGCAGAGGAAAGATTTAAGAGGTGGAGAGATGGTATGGGGTGCAAGAGCTTAAGGGTAAATGCAGATAAAACAAAAGTGATGATATCTAGGGTTGGTGGCAGTACAATCAGAGGAGAGGGAGAGTGGCCATGCGCAGTTTGCCACAAGGGTGTGGGAAGTAATTCCATCTTGTGTAGTGTTTATAATAATTGGGTGCACAAGAGATGTAGTTTCACTCTCCATCCTCTCCACATGCCCAAACCACCTTAACGTGTTTCTCCTAATGCTTCCTATCACGTCCACATCCACACCACAACACTCCTTCACTTTCTCATTTGTTAGTCTGTCTCTCCATGTGACTCCACATGCTCCTTTCAAATAACTCATTTCCATTGCTCTCAATCTTGACTTCTGTCCTTCCAACAGGGTCCAAGCTTCACTTCCATATGTTAGAGTTGGTATCACAATACAGTACTGTCACGTAACAACTTTTTCACTTCCATGCTCACCTCCCTGTTTCTTATCACTGCTTTCAACGAACCGGCAACCTTCCTTCCTTGCTGCACCCTTTCAAGCACTTTACCCTCCAGACTTTCATCCTTACTCATCACACTACCCAAGTACTTAAATGCACTCACTCCCCATCCAGTCTCACTAATGCAGTTTATGGCTCTGGTAAATAATTACACGTTGGACAAAGCTTTTTCTCTAAACCACATTGTGGCTACAGTTATCACAGGATGCAGAACCTGTGACCGCAAGGTTGAGGTTTAAAGCTGACCCTTGCTGCTATATCGCACATTTATTTTCTACTGTATTTTTAATTAACCTATTACTACCAACTTTCAAAGTTGGCTAAGAGAGGATTATAGTCCTGGGTAGCTATGTTGCATACTGCCAATGAGTTAATTTTTTTCATTCCTTGTAGCTGCAACTGTTTCCTCTTAAATATTTCTTAACAAAACAACTTGTAGAAGTCTATTTATGAGAGAGGGGAGGGATAAACTGGATATTCACAGGCATGCATGCACACACTTTTTTGTCTTTAATCAAGAAAATGGAATTGTATTTTGTTTTTGTTGATTTGGAAAAGGCCTTTGACAGAGTCCCTAGAGAGGTGGTGAAGTGGGCAATGAGAAAGCTAGGGTTGGAAGAGTGGCTGGTTAGGGTGGTTATGGCCATGTATGTGGGTGCTCGCACCCAGGTAAGAGTGAAGGAGTTTTGAGTGATGAGTTTTCCGTGAATGTTGGTGTGCATCAGGGGTCAGTTTTGAGTTCCTTGTTGTTTATCATGGTGCTAGAAGCCCTCTCACGTGACTTCAGAGATGGACTCCCATGGGAGATGTTGTATACTGATGATTTGGTGCTGATTGCAGAGAATGAAAAGGAGGCAGAGGAAAATTTAAGAGGTGGAGAGATGGTATGGGGTACAAGGGCTTAAGGGTAAATGCAGATAAAACAAAAGTGATGATATCTAGGGTTGGTGGCAGTACAATCAGAGGAGAGGGAAAGTGGCCATGTGCAGTTTGCCACAAGGGTGTGGGAAGTAATTCCATCTTGTGTAGTGTTTATGATAAATGGGTGCACAAGAGATGTAGCGGTATTAGAGGTAGACTGCGAGATAATGCTGATTTCATGTGTGCGGCGTGTCGGGGAGAGCAGTTGGAGATTGTTAGGCGTGAGAGGGTTGAACTTGCAGGTGAGTCTCTTGAGTGTGTGGAGGAGTTTTGTTATTTGGGAGACATGTTATGTGCCGGAGATGGGGCTGGAGTTAGCTCGGATGCTAGGGTGAGAAGTGGTTGGAATAAGTTGAGGGAGCAGTTGCCTCTCCTGACATTGAGAGGACTCTCCTTACGTGCTAAGGGGTCTTTGTATGCAGCATGTGTTAGGAGTGTGATGCTGTATAGTAGTGAAACCTGGGCAGTAAAGGAAGAGGATATTCGCAGGTTTAAACATACAGAAATGACAATGATTATGTGGATGTGCAGTGCGTTCCTGCTTGCAAGGCCTGGGGGGGCTGGGTTTACAATGGAAGAGTTGAGAGGTAGGATGGAACTGGAATGTATTGGTGTTGTGATGAGGAGAGGTAGGCTGAGATGGTTTGGACATGTGGAGAGGATGGGGGATGATAACTGGATACAGAGGGTGAGAAGTGTTAATACTGGGGGAAGGGCAAGGAGGGGTAGACCAAGAAAGACATGGGATGAGGTCATTAAGTGTGACTTAAGGGTTAAGGGACTCAACAGGGAGGCTGCCAAAGATTGAGCAGCATGGAGAGCCGCCATTAGATGGCCAAGGCCGACGCATGCAAGCATGTTGGAGCCTTCTAAAACGAAACGAAACGAGTGATATCTTCCTTGAGGAAATCCAAAGTTTCTGGTACACCCTTCCCTCCTCCAACCATCAATCCTGGACTCACAAAAGTGGCAAAGGCTTTGAAAATCTGGCAGTTGAAAACAGAGAAAAATGAGGTGAAAAAAGTCTGCAAAATTTGTCAACCTTAACATTCTTAAAGTAATGTGATTCCCATTACTGTAGGGATAAATTCATAATGTGAATCCCATTACAATAAGGATAAATCCATTGTTGCCAAGGTTAGGTCCAAAAGATGCTTACATTAGGGCTGAGTGGTGCCTAGCTCAGGGACAAAGGATGCCTTGGTAATGATCAAAGGATGCCCTGGTTAAGGCTGAAGGATACAGTACTAAGACAGAACCTAAAGATTTCAAGGTCATGGCCAAACAATACCCAGGTGAGGACCAATGGATGACCCGGGTTAGGACCAAAGGATAACCATGGTTAGGGCCAAGGAATGACAAGGATAAAGGATGACAAGACTGAGGCCAAAGGATGTCAGAGTTAGGGTCAAAGGATGTCAGAGTTAGGGCCACAAGATGTAAGAGTTAGGGCCAAAGGATGTCAGAATCAGGGCAAAAGGATGTCAGTTAGGGCTAGAGGATGTCAGAGTTAAAGGATGTAAGAGTTAGGGCCAAAGGATGTCAGTTTGGGCTAGAGGATGTCACAGTTAGGGCCAAGGGGTGTCAGAATTAGGGCCAAAGGATGTCAGTTAGGGCTAGAGGATGTCAGAGTTAAGGCCACAAGATGTAAGAGTTGGGCCCAAAGGATGTCAGAATTAGAGCCAAACGATTTAAGAGTTAGGGCCAAAGGATGTCAGTTAGGTAACTGGCATCTCTCCTGGAAAACCATACCTACAGGGGATATTTTAAGACTTACTTCTGAAGGCTCTTATTAACCCGTCACGTCCCGACCGATTTCCCACCTCCGATACCCCCCAGACCTGAGCAATTTTTTTTTTTCTCAAACCTTCGCTTTTGATGAGAAACATCGAGAATTCATAGAGAATTTGCCCTTCTGAGGCTATAAATGGTGCTACAGGTGATGAGTCCGCCTTACCTTTCGTTCTTTCTCAGGGTATCTGGCCTCAAAGAAAATGAACTATGGGAGGCTAAACTAATTCAAGCCACTTTGAATTACGTATTTATTTATTTAATGGTACAAATTTATGTATAGTACAAGACTATACTGGTTTTCACACAATTATATAGCAACAGAAACATTGTTCAGTCACCAAACACATCCACAAATGGCACCTTCCTTTACGACATTACCACCTCATCACTTCTGTTTGTTTCTTGCTCTAGCTTCTTTATTTCTTTGTCCTCCACCTCAGGAATCACTTTCACCGTGAATTTCATCATTGGAGAGACTGTGGGGCAACATGTCTTTACTGGCCAGGCCACTGCTAACAGGTGAATTGCTGAGTGTTGGGGGAGAGGGGGGGGTCAGGTGGGGCCAGGCAGTATCCCCACTTGACAGCAGATACAGGAAGGTCTCCCACATATACCTACCAAAAATCACCCATGAAACTTGAAAATTGTGCAAATTATGACCCTTGCAATTGCGCGATGTACCCGTACATCGATGGGTCTAGCTGTGACAAAACGTTGCGACGTACCCATACGTTGACAGGACGCCTCGGGTTAAGGATTTTGAATTCGTAAATATTCCACTGACACCACGACACCACCATATCTGTCACTGGATGTCAAATGCTGCAAACGCATGTTTTACTTTTGGCGCGATTTCTAAATGGCATGCCTAGGATGTACGATTATTTTGGTGGAATTGTGTGTTATTTGCAGTGGTTTACATCAACTGCATCCTTTAATATGCAGCCATTTGCTTAACAAGGACACAACGAACTGCAAGAAGTGGCATTCCACGAGTTCCTTCTGGCTGCAGCTGCTCTTTATCCTCCTGCATATTAAAGTAGCTGCAAGGCTCAATGGATGAGTTTGGGAGAGTGTGTAAGAAACGGAATCTAAAGGTGAATGTAGGGAAGAGTAAAGTTATGGTCTTCAAGAGAAGTGAAGTCAGTGAATGTACAGTGAGATTGGATGAGAAGGAAATGGAAAACGCGAGTGCATTTAAGTACTGTACTTCAGCAGTGTGACGATTAAGGATGGAAGTTTAGAGGGTGAAGAGCTTGAAAGGGTACAACAAGGAAGAAAGGTTGCTGGTTCCTTGAAAGCAGTGATAAGAAATAGGGAAGTGAGCATGGAAGTGAAAAAGTTACTACATGACAGTATTGTGATACCAACTCTAGCGTATGGAAGTGAAGCTTGGACCTTGCTGGAGAGACAGTATTGTGATACCAACTCTAGCGTATGGAAGTGAAGCTTGGACCTTGCTGGAGAGACAGTGAGAGCATTGGAAATGAGTTACGAGGTGCATTCCAGAAGTTTTGAGACTTTTTTAGGGGAGAGATTTAAAAAAAAAGTACAAAACTCTGATCTTCAAAATAGGACCCTCCAACTTCAATGCACTTGTTGTAGTGCTCCAGCCACTTCTTGAAGACCCCCCTCGTAGTCCTCCAAAGCGAAGGTGTCTAGGACTCTTGTCAGTCTCTTTCATCTTCTCAACATCTTCAAAACGACTGCCCCTGAGGTTCTCCTTCAGCTTGGAGAATAACCAGAAGTCGCAGGGGGCAAGGTCAGGACTGTAGGAAGGGTGAGGGACAGTCTTGATGCCCATCTCTGTCAAGTAGTTGGTCACCAGGATGGAATTGTGGACTGGTGCATTGTTCTGGTGCAGGTGCCAACGGCCCGATTTGAAAAGTTCTGGCCTGCTGCGACGAAGTCTCTTCCTGAACTCCCTCAAAACCTCCATATAGTACAGTATTCTCTGTTGACCGTCTGGCCAGAGGGAACCCCGTGGATGTAGATGATGGCCTTGCTGTTGAAGAAGGGGATCATCATGAGCTTCCCAGTAGACTTGCTCTGCCTGGCCTTCTTGGGTCTGGGGGAGTCAAAATGCTTCCATTGGGAGCTATGTCTCTTGGTCTCTGGATCATAACAGTAGATCCAGCTTTCAACACAGGTCACCAGAGACCCAAGAGCACTTGGATTCGAGGTAATCAGCTCAACCATCTCCCTGCTGTCACCAACATGTATTTACTTCTGTACGTCACTGAGCACACCCTGGGAACAAACTTTGCACAAGTTTTGTGCATGTTCAGATCTTCATGAAGAATTCTGTGTACAGTTGCTACACCGACTCCAAACTGTGTACTTATTGCCTGAATAGATACTCGACGGTCCTCGTCCAGAAAATTGCAAATTTTCTCAACCACCTCTGGCGTTCTGACGTCCCTCTCCCTCCAGCACCTCTCATCGTCTCTCACCTCCTCTCTGCCATCCTGGAACCTCTTGAGACAGCAAAAAACACTCTTCTCATACAAGTTAATTGATAAGCAGCCTGGATCATTTCATAAGTTTCAGTAGCATTTTTGCCCAGTTTAACACAAAACTTTATTGTGTGCCGAGCTTCCAAATTGGCTTCACGTCCCGACTGCATTCTGCGAACTAGTCAGCTGTGACAAGCGGTGTATAGTAGGGTGTGTTTAAAGTGCTGTAACAGCCGTCTCCTTCAACCGGGAAAAACAAAATTTGGCATGTTAGCTTATTAGATGTATGGTAATGATATATTGAAGTGACAATAATCTAGGACAGTTAGAAATGCCTCTCCCAATACAGTCTCAAAACTTCTGGAATGTACAGTCGGCCACAGGAATAAGTACACACATTTTAGCCGTAAGGTCTGTGTTTAACCTGGTAACACTGGAACTGCGCATCCAGATGCACAATGAAATTCAGCTCCCTCATCACCCCCTCAATTTCCCTCCCAACTCCACCTGATCACTCCCACCCTCTCTAGCACATGTTTACAACTTCTGTTCACCCGTTCTAATTTCTTCTTTATCTCCTATATAATAACTTCGACTCTATTCTGCAGTTTTATTGTCTCCATCGCATAACATCGTGGAGATGGTGACCAACTTTTTGTTTTGGATTACTGCCATAATTACTAGTTGCTGTTAATGACAGAGGAATTTACCCGGCCTAGGCGTAGCTCTCTTGTAACCAAGGGATTCAGCTACCTCCCAGCAAAAGTGCTATCTAACAAAGCCAGTTTACGTAATAGTAGTAATCTCCCTACTATCCGGACGTCCACTATCCGGATGCATCACTATTCGGACATCGTAGGCTGTCCGACTCTCAAAATGCCCAAAAATCCGAAAAAAATCTGATTTTTTGGGACCGCGTCAGTTTGAATTTCCCGCGCGCGCCGATAGGCTGTGTTTTCGCGCCTCCCACCTCTGTCACGGTCTCATTTCCCGCTCCGCTCCTGGCTCATCAACATGCTCTCAAAATGGCTTCTGATGTGCTTGGTTTTGTGGTGATACCCTACCTCCTGCAGGGCTTGATGCTGCTCTGCACCTTCTTCATCATGTGTGTGATGATGGCCCCGCCACCTGAGAAGAGGAAGAAAGTGATTTTGACTCTGGAGAAGAAGAGTGAGGTATCGGAGAAGGTGGACGCCGGGTGCCCGACATCACGGATCCTCCATGAATTCAACCTCCCTCGCTCCACTTTGTTTGATATCAAGAAGTCCCGAGACAAACTACAGCAGTACACGGCTGATTTCGCTTCGAAAACCAGACGGGACGTGGAAAGGAAGATGATGTTTACTCCTGAGTATGCTGAGACTGACTAAATTCTCCAGGACTCGCCACTGGACCACACGGGAATTTACTGTTATGTACAGTGCAGTGAAGTGATGTGATGCAAGGTATGCGAAAGAAAACGTTGTGGAAAGCGCTGGTGAGAAGTGCTGGTGAGTGTAAAGTGCAGCGGAAGTGCTAAGGTGTGTCAAGTGCAAGGTCTTACTGTCAGAGTCTGAGATGACTGAGCGGGTCATACATCAGGACGGCGGCATCATTCTCATAAGTACCCTAACTTCATCAAAATTCCTTGTTTTGTTCGTTCCATATCATTAATCTCATGCATGAACTGTGTGAAAGATGATTTCCATAATGATTTTCATGTCTAACCTGT
>JAGKTI010039379.1:0-10570 GCA_018397915.1 Birgus latro | reverse complement strand
TTGTGTGTGGCTAATGGCCTGCCTTACCTCTGGCCCGACGTGACTTACGGCCGACGTTGGAGACTGTGGCCGATCCTGCCTCGTGCCCAGTATGGCTTATGGCCGGTACTGCGGTGCCACTCTGGGGGGAATGCCTACAGGAGACGGACGACTTATGGCCAGTCCTGCCCGGCCGACACGCGTCCATGTCGCGGCCCTGTGGCGGGGATGCAACCGGGGAACAGACTGTGGCCGGTTCTGCCCCGTACCCGGTACGACTATGGCCGATACCGCAGCGTTGCATGGAGTTGTAAACTCCACCCCTTACCTGTTGAGTGGAGCTCCGGCCAGAGACTAGGTGCCAGCGACTGCTACCTTTTCGGGCCACCACCTGGGCGCAAGAGGGGCGCCGGGAAGTGACACAGGTACGCCGTTCCTGTTCTCAGCCGCTCTGTGTCGGCGGCGGTCCCCCGGTGGTACTGGGGAGGTTGGGGGTGCTGGTGTCATCTGCTCCGGTCGTCGTGTTGTTTGTGGCTCCAACCCCTAACTCCTGTATTTCACCACCCTCCTCGGTAACGAAGTCACGACCTCGTGACTGGAGGTGGTATAGGTTGGCATTGGCCGTTCGGTGGATAGGATCGAGGTGGCTCAGGAAGGTCGTCCAGTGGTCAGCGGCCACATTGGTGTTCAGTTGGTGGGCGTAGGCGACCCTTAGAGTGGAAGGGTGGTTTGTCTGCTGGAGAAGTCGCAGCAGGTGTTATGTGCTCCTTACACGTAGGTGTCGCCCGAAGGTGGGAATCCAGGTGATTCTCGTGACACGCATGGTGGTGGTGGTGGTGGTGGTGTCTTGGAAACGAATGCTGGCTAGAGGCAGCCCGGTGCGGTTTATATTGCCGGTGGAGTGTGGGGGCGGTGTTCCCCTGGGAATGCAGCGGGGCGGGTTCTTCCACACGAGATGCGGAGTAGGAAGGGTTATCAGGGTGGTGTTGGGGAGTAGGGTAGGCGGTTGGTTGTTACTGGGCGAATGGGTGGGTGTAGGGGTTGAGGTGTAGCGAGCTGGTGGGCGTGAGATACGCCCGGAACGGGTAGTGGTGGTGGTTAGTCGTGGAGTGGGCGGCGATGAGAAAAGGGAAGGTGGAGTGGAGGCAGGCGGAGTGCGGGGTGGCATGGTGTGGTTGTTTGCCGGGGTTGGTGAGGTAGGGGTTAGGCTGGGCGCAGAGCGCGGGGAGGCCGGTGTGGTCCAGTAGGTGTGCGTTGAGCACGTGGAGCGGGTGGCGTGGCGGCGGCGGGGGTGTGTGGTGGTGGGGTTAGTGTAGTGCACGGGCGTGGTGCAGAAGTTTCGAGTGGTGAGGGGGTGGTGGAAACCGATGGGGAAGGGGATGGGGATGAATAATATGTAAAGGGCTCTTCATAGGGAGCGGGCGGTGTTGAACTTGTTTGAGTGGTTGCGGAGGGAGCGGCGGGGGCTGGGGAGTCCCGGGCGGGGCGGACGTGGTGATTCCTGTAGGTGTGGGATGTTCCGTGGTAGTCGATGACGACTTGGAAGGGGTTGGGGACTCTCGTGACGGTATAGGGCCCCATAAAACGAGTGGCAACCTTATGGGGGTGGGAAGACAAGCCACGAAAACCTCGTCGCCTGGTTTGTAAGGGTTAGCAGAGGAGGAATCTGTCCGAGCGTCCTGGTGTCCACGCAGGTGTTGTAGGCGACGCTTCAAGTGATATAGGGGGTCCGTGAGTGGGGAATGAGCGGGGGGTTGGAGGTGTTGTCGGAAAGGGAGGAGGAGGGGCGCCTCTCCGAATACCCACTCGTGGGGGGTGATGCCGTCGTCGCAGGGGCAGGTATTCATCCCCCATTGGACAGTCTTGATGTGGGCAGGCCATTCTTGGTCCTGGGTACTTTGAATTCGGGTTCTGACTTGGTTTAGTAAGGTCCGATGGCTCCTTTCGCATACCCCAATTCCTTGGGGCCAGTAGAGGGAGGAGTGGGAAATGGAGAACCCGAATATGATGGACAGTTCTTTCCATATTTGTCCCATAAATTCTGGGCATTATCGGAGTGAATGGCCTGGGGAACACCAAAGTAGGGGAAAATGTGGCGCATGAGGGCGTCGGCTATGGTGACGGCAGTGTGTTCCTTGGCTGGGCAAGCGATCAGGAACTTGGAATAAACGTCGACGAATGTGACGATGTATCGGTAGCCAGACCTAGGTGGCAGGGGCCCGACAACGTCGACAGACAAAAGCTGCCAGAGTTTGTGGGCGGAGATTTTGCCGGTAGGACCCGCCGTACTGGTGATGTCTTTCCCTAAGCAGCATGCTCGACATGCCTAGGTGATATGCTGGGCGAGGGTAGCGGGGTTGGGAGCCCAGTAAAGGTCACTGAAGACCTGAGTTAGCCTCTTCGTACCCAGGTGGATCCCATTGTCCGAGTGGAGGTGAGTGAGGACGCCCACGGCGGAGTCCGGATCAAGGACAATGTGGCCCGATGGCGTGAAGAGTTGGTCCCCTTGCAGGTGGAGGTTGGCGTTGGTGTGCAATTTCCCGGGCCGGTAAGCAATCTCGTAATCAAACTCCTCGAGCGCTTCGTGCCAGCAGAGGAGTTGGGTGTTGTGGGTGGCTGATTGCCGGAGCCATTGAAGGGATTGGTGGTCCGTGATGACAGTGACCCTGGTGCCAGATAGGTAGGCCCTGAAGTAATCGAGGGCCCAGATGATGCCCAAACATTCGCGCTTGTTAGCGGCGTAATTTAGTTCACCAGGGTTTAGGGTGCGGCTGGCACAAGCTATGATGTGTTCGCGCCCTTCCTGGACCTGGGCCAGGACAGCGCCTGTGGCTACCAGGGAGACGTCGGTATATAACCTGAAGGGGAGGTTGTAGTTAGGGAAGGCGACGATGGGGGAGGAAACAAGCTTCTCCTTCAAGGAGTGAAACGTGGCGACTCGGTCGTTGCTCCAGACAAAGGGCTCGCCTTTCTTAGTGAGGTCATGGAGCGGTTTCGCAAGGTCAGCTAATCCTTTAATGAACCGCCGGTAGTACGACGCGAGCCCCAGAAAGGTACGTACTTGGTGGACGTCTTGGGGAAGAGGTTGATCGGCGATGGCTTTCAGCTTCTCGGGATCTGGAGAGATGCCTTTCCCTGAGACAATGTGTCCTAGGAAAGGGACAGAGCGGGTGGCTAGGACACATTTAGTGGGCTTGAGTTTCAACCCAGCCTGGCGTACTCGCTGAAACACCTGTCGGAGGCGGTGCAGGTGATCAGCCCACGTTTTGCTAAAGACAGTAACGTCATCGAGGTACGCCAGGCAGACTTCCCAGGTCAGACCGCTGAGGATGGACTCCATGAGGCGGGAGAAAGTGGCCAGGGCGTTCCATAGCCCAAAGGGGAGAACATTAAATTGATAAAGTTTCCCATTACTTGTGGAGAAAGCCGTTTTCTCTTCATCCTGGGGGTGGACGGGGACCTGCCAGTATCCTGACTGGAGGTCCAGCGTGGAGAACCATGTGGAGTCGTGTAGGGAGTCCAGGGAGTCGTCTATTCGGGGGAAAGGAGTGGCATCATTGGTAGTTATGTCATTCAGGCGGCGGTAATCGACACAGAAGCGCTGAGTGCCATCTTTCTTCCGAACCAAGACAACAGCGGAGGACCAGGGGCTGGTAGAAGGTGTTATGATGCCAGCGTCCAGCATTTCTCGAACTTGCCTGTCCTCTTCAGCCCGTTGGTGTGGGTTCTTCCGGCGAGAGGGTTGCTGGATGAGGGGCCCAGTGGTATGAATTTCATGGGCTAGATACGTCATATGCCTCAAGTCGGCGGGCCCGGTCGAGAAAAGGTCTTGGTGTTCAAGTAGTAGATGGTGTAGTGTCTCGGCTTGATGTGGAGATAAGTGGTCAGACAAAGGAGGGAGGGGAGAGAGATTTGATTCTAGGGGTGGGGTGTCGCAAGGCTCTGCTGCCTCTAGGTCGCCGACCAGGAGTCCCCTTGGCAGAGTGAGGGGTGTAGCCGCAAGGTTCGCCACTTTGACGGCGTTAATGTGGGGCGGAAGGAAAGTCGGCGACATTAGGCAGGCAGGGAGGGGCCCAGTGGGGACACTTGGGGAAAATAGGGAATGGGTCCCTGTGGGCTTATTAATCCTTAGCCACGCTTCGTGGTGGGGAGGAATGGTGAGGGAGGACGCGACAGTTGCGGGGAAGGTGGGGCTGGGGGGGGCCAGGGCAGGAGGAGGGGGGTGTCGTCCTGCCTTGTGCAAGTACAAACGACTTGGGGCTCTTGGGGAGGCTGTCGAAACTGAAGTCGCCTCCCGTGGCAGTCTATGTGCGTGTGGAGCTTTTGCAGCAGGTCTAGCCCCAAGTAACCATCATGAGTACGGCAGGACGAGTAAAAAATGATGAAGGGATGACAGGTGGAGGCTCATTGATGAGTCATAGTTTGTAGGGCCCGAGTTTCCCCACAAATAGGCAGGGGGCCTTCCCTCGCGTCTATGAGGTGGGCTGAAGTGGGGAGAAGGGGCCCAAAACCTTCTTGTGGCGGGAGTAGAAGTGTGTATACAAGCAAGATCTGGCGGCTCCCGTATCTACCAGAAGCCTTGCTTTGATCCCCTGTAGCTTCATCTTATCATAAACTGGGGGTCGGTACTTTGTAGAGGTGGCCCCCGCCATCGTGGGGAGGTGCGAGGGCGGTCCTACAAATCCAACGCCAATCTCTGGTTTGCAGCCGGCGTCAGGTTCCTCAACGAGGGGGAGTTGGGGGTTAGCAGGGCCCTCACCTACTGCCAGCATTGGGCGGCGCCTCGGTGGGTCGGCTCTCAATCTGCGCGGCACCTTTAGTTGTTCACGTATATCGTGAAGTGGGCAGCGGCTGTTACAGGCTGTGAACTCCCATGGATTGATAGTGATAAGATTTGTACTATCTTTCTGGGGTGGCTGCTTCCTGGCTTCCTGGAGGGGTGGGCTCTTGGGAGAGCTGAGGCGGAGGTGCTTCGCGGTGGGGCTGGAAAGGGTTGGGGCAGCGTGGGGGAGGGTTTCGTTGGAAACCGGCTCACGACCCCGATGTGTTGCGTGTCGGAGCGTGCTGCAAGAAGGCGGCGAATGAGCTGGACATCACGGCCCACATTTCCTGTCGGGTCATGTATAGTAAAATGTTCCTTAACCATGCCCGGAAGGACTCTGAGCAGAGCACTGAATATATGCTCATCCCGGGTATTTATTTCGGCATCTGGGTATGCAGCGGTGATGAGTCGCCTAGCTTGGACCAACGTGTTGTCCAAATCACCGTCATATTCTAGGGCATCTAGTTGTGAAACTGCGACAACTTTCCCTATTGACGGGGTGATAGCGCCTGTAACTATTTTTGTAAACCTGGGCCATGTGAGATCTGGGACTATTTTTGGTGCTATACTAGATACCGCCTTTCCCAGGTAAGGTAGAGTGACAGCTATTTACTGATTATCTTCTTCACATCCAATATCAAGTAATGGCTTGACCATTTGTAAGTAAGTAGTGATGTCGCATTGTTCTGGGTCAAATTTTGGTAGGGGTACATGTGTTTTGGCTGCCATTTTTACAAAAAGTTTTCCAGTCCTTTTTACCGTCCGGGTCAAGAACCACCGCTAGCCACCAGTGTTATGCTACGTATTTGTGGGTCAGTTTCTCGCCCTCAAATACGCAGGCTACAGCAGGTCCCTATTCTAGACCGGGAGGTAACTCCAAAGAATAGGACTGGACACAAAAACAAGGCAGTAAGTATTACACATGTATTCCAGATATTTCCCAAAGAACAATAGTACATCCAATATATAACAACTGGGTTGGTCGGGGGTAAGTTAACTCTGTACACAAATGCAGTCTGTCACTATACCTTCTGGTTGAGGTATGGTACTATTTACCCGACACTTATGGCACATACAATATACTTATAATTTAGGACACAGGAATGAATTTACTATAATTTCCTAAACCCGTATAGCACTGGACAGCACTGTATATGAGTTACGTTAACACCTGTGTCACAGGTACCTGGTGGCCGGAAGTCTGTCTTATGTAGTGTTGGCCGTAGTGATCACTGGCAGGGGGAACTGCGATACTTTGGTATATCCTGACTAATGTGTCTGGACACAGGGGTGAGTGAAGATTTAACTGCACAAAGGGGAGGGAGAGTGTAAATAACAAGGGAATGGTACATCGACACAATAGGAATGAATGAATGAATGAATGAAATTGACTTGGCGGCACAACAGCAAGGGTCATATGCCGCCGAACACAAAAACTGTAAAAAGGTCAGCATAATGTAAAATCAATAAAAGGAGGAGACATAGAACACTCCAAAACTAAAAGACAAATATAAGTGAGAAACACCATAAAGAGAGTTATAAGAACAACATTAAAATATAAATTTAAAACGAATTGAGCGCTATAGCTTCCTCAGTAGGCCAGCATGAGTTAAAAAAGAGAAAGTGTCTTCTTTTGCAGTACAAGCCTCCTCCCAAAGCACCAAGGAGAGAAGGTAGGACCCGTCACCGGTCCGGCACCTTGAAAGGTACTGCTGACGAAGGTCTCCCAGACTGGGGCACTCCACAAGAATGTGCTGTACTGTCAAAGGAACTAGGCAATCATCACAAAAGGGAGGGGGAGCCCTCTTCATTAAAAAAAACCATGGGTCAGCCTAGTGTGACCAATCCGCAGGCGAGCTAAGGCTGTCTCCCACTGACGGGACATTCCTACATACCCTCCGTTACCCAAGTCTTGACGAATACTGCGAAGCTTATTTGACCCAACGGCATCCCACCTCTTCTGCCAACAAGAACGCGCAGCCATCATACTGGCTACACGGAGATCCTCAAATGGGACACGGTAAAGAGGAGAGAATTGACGTGATGCAGCACCTTTCGCTAAGGAGTCAGCTCGTTCATTGCCCACAACCCCTACATGGGCAGGGACCCAACACGTCTTTACAGAGTACCCACGCCTATTCAACAAGCAGAGCCACTCCAGGATGGCCAAGACTAGGGGATGAGATGTGGAGGTACAAGACAATGCTTGCAAGGCACTGGCAGAGTCACTAAAAATGGTAAAAGAAGATGGAGGTAAACTAAAAATCAATTCTACTGCAACTAAAATAGCAGTAAGTTCAGCAGTAAAAATGGATGTGGAAGGAGGGAGACTCCCGCCATGGCTAAAATCATTAAGAATGACGCCAAACCCAGTCCCAGAATGGGATTTGGACCCATCTGTATACACAGGGATTGAGTCACTGTGGGTAGTGGCATGTTCCAAAAAGTAAGAGAAGGCCGCCTGTGAGGAAAGGGAGGTCTTTCTCTCTGGGATGTAAACACACGGTTGAACCTCTGGAAGAAGCCATGGAGGCACTCGGGAAACACGTACTGGGCAAACAGGGGAGGAGGGAAAACACAGCTCCTCCATGGCAGCCCTTACTCTGTACCCAAATGGGTGGAGATGGTGAGGATGGGTGTTGTAAAAGTGGTGAAGAGTAATCTCAGAGACAGCCCTACTACACAGAGAGTTGGGAAGACGGTGGAGGCGATGCCAACACCGCACTAATAAGGACTGTCTACGGATATCCAATGGTGGCTCATTTGCATCAACCAACAGACTAGGTATCGGTGACGAGCGGAAAGCCCCAGTTGACAGACGGATCCCAGCATGATGGACTGAATTTAATGGGCGTAGCCGTGGTAGGTGGTGGCGACCATCATCCACTCACTTGATGTAGTGCTCCCTACTTCTTCCTTAGCCTTTATCATTCTCTTTCTGAGCCTGCCCTCCTCTCTTCCTATTTCTCCCATCTTTCCTGTCACTTCTTTTTACAGGTGGCTTTACACTGAGTGACAAGCCAAATGGTTTCCTGTAAACCAAGAAACCATTTACAACGCTGGGTGGTAACCATATAACCAAACCATACGTGCTCCCTACGTGTCAACAAGTGGGTTGGTGGAGGGTTAATGCTCCTCCCTGTAAAACAAATAACTCAGAGTCAAATGGCCACCCCTTACGGGATTATGGCGTCTGGCAATAGATAGATAGCCGTGCCTCCGAAGCAGACGAGTACACCTCACACCCATAGTCTAGTTTGCTCCTCACTAAGGTACGGTAAAGGTGTAGCAGGGTAGTTCTGTCGGTGCCCCATGACAGATGTGACAAGGTCCGTAGGAGAGAAAGGGCTCGATGACATGACTGACGTAAAGAGCGGATATGAGGGACCCATGTCAACCTCCTATCGAAAATAAGGCCAAGACACCTTGCCTCGCCTACAACTCGCACTCTCTGGCCGTACAATTGGAGGTCTGGGTCTGGATGTATACCTTTCATATGACAGAAATGTAAGGCCACTGTTTTAGTTGGTGAAAAACGGAAGCCATGCATGGTAGCCCAGTGTGAGACCCTGTCCAGAGCAAGCTGCATTCTGCGCTCTGCCACAGCCATTCGGGAAGCAGCAAACCATAGTGTTAAATCATCAACATACAGAGAGGCAGATACTCCTTCTGGAACTGATGCTGCAATATCATTCAACGCAATTGCAAACAGAGTCGCACTAAGGACGCTTCCTTGAGGCACCCCTTCCTCCTGAGGGTACGACGTAGACAAGGTGGAACCAACTCGAACTTTAAATTTACGATCACGAAGGAAATCGATTAGAAACAGGGGCAGTCTTCCACGTAATCCTATAGAGTGTAGTTCCTTGTATATCCCAAATCTCCATGTTGTGTCGTATGCCTTTTCCAGATCAAAGAAAACGCATACTAGGTGCTGCTTCCTAGCAAAGGCAGCACAAACTGCTGCCTCAAGACGTACCAGCGCATCTGTTGTTGAACGATACTTTCTAAAACCAGACTGACAATTAGAAAGAGACTCATTCCTTTTGAGGAAATATGTAAGGCGAGTATTAACTATTTTTTCAAACAGTTTGCACATGCAGGACATCAAAGCAATCGGCCTATATTCAAGAGGACTGTACCCTGCTTTCCCTGGCTTTTGGAATGGCAATACAATAGCTTCACGCCAAGAGGTGGGTAAAGAAGAGTTCCTCCAAATTCTATTAAAAAGGTTGAGGAGAGAACACTGTGTATGCTCATCCAAGTGCTGGAGCATCGCGTATGGTATGTCATCCGGCCCTGGAGATGTGTCATGACAAAGGGAAAGGGCGAACTGTAGCTCGTGAGAAGAGTAAGGGAGATTGTACGTTTCCCTATTCTCGGAACAAAAGTTCAGCACCTTAGCTTCCTCCAACTCTCTATGTCTAGAAAACGTTGAAGTGGCAGCATCCCTATGAGAGACTGCTGCAAATGCAGATGCCATAGTATCGGCCACAATCACGGGGTCACCGACAGGAATGCCATTAACCTTCAACACAGGGGACTTAGTTGGAGTAAATTTTCCCGAAATTTTCCTGACCCTCTTCCACACCTGAGACACTGGCGTCCTAGAGTTAATTGAGGAAACATATACTTTCCAGGATTCCCGCCTAACATCCTTGAGCACCTGACGAGCCTTAGCCCTTGCCCTCCTGAACTGAATAAGATTATGCTCAGTTCTGCATCTTCGATAGCGGGAAAAAGCTATCTTCTTAGCCCGTACGGCAACCCTGCATTCTTCATTCTACCAGGGGAGAGGTCGAGAGCGATACATGCCAGAGGTTTTTGGGATAGCTTCAAGGGCAGCAGAATGCAGAGTGGAGGTGAAAAAGGAAACGGCTTCATCTATAGTTGGATATTCCTCTGCAGAGGAATCTAAAGATGCCAAAGCAGAGAAAAGTGACCAGTCCGCCTTATCTAGCTTCCACCTCGGTAAGCGGGAACAGGGACCAGATGTCGGTGATGTAAGGAGGACAGGGAAATGGTCACTCCCATGCAAGCTATCCATAACCTCCCAGGTGAAATCCAGGATGCAGTCGGGTGAGCAAACAGACAGGTCGATGGCAGTAAAGGAATTTGTTTGGGGGTGAAAATGTGTAAAAGCACCAGTGTTTATTAATGCAAGGTCTCCAGCCTCCAGTAGTGATGCCATCAAGTCTCCACGTTGGTTAGTAAGGCAATCACCCCACATTGGATGGCGACAATTAAAGTCCCCCAAGAGTAGAAAGGGTGAAGGTAGCTGACGAATGAGGAGTTCGAGCTCGTCCCTGCTGACTGTTGTGTTGGGTGGTAAATATATGGAACGTACTGTATAATAACGGCGAAGGAAAACTCGAGCAGCAATAACCTGTAGAGGCGTAGTAAGATTCAGGCGGATGAATGGGGTGTCACTGCGTAAGAGGATGGCTACACCGCCGCTACGTCCCTGTCCAGGAAGAGGAATTGAATAAAATACATGGTAACCAGGAGGGCTGGAGGGAGAAGAATCTCCAACCATTGTCTCCTGTAGGCAAACACACACAGGGGAATACCTTGCCAGAAGCCAACAAAGTTCCTCCCAATTTGCACGTAGGCCACGACAGTTCCATTGGATAATAGTAGCCATTGTCACTACTAAAAGGTGAGTTAAATGCATAAACACATAAAAGAACTAAAAGATGAGGGAATATGGAGGAACTATTTACAGAGAAGCAAGGGTCACTTTGTAGAAATTACTGAGTGACCCTGGGA
>JAGKTI010039378.1:0-10570 GCA_018397915.1 Birgus latro | reverse complement strand
TTGTGTGTGGCTAATGGCCTGCCTTACCTCTGGCCCGACGTGACTTACGGCCGACGTTGGAGACTGTGGCCGATCCTGCCTCGTGCCCAGTATGGCTTATGGCCGGTACTGCGGTGCCACTCTGGGGGGAATGCCTACAGGAGACGGACGACTTATGGCCAGTCCTGCCCAGCCGACACGCGTCCATGTCGCGGCCCTGTGGCGGGGATGCAACCGGGGAACAGACTGTGGCCGGTTCTGCCCCGTACCCGGTACGACTATGGCCGATACCGCAGCGTTGCATGGAGTTGTAAACTCCACCCCTTACCTGTTGAGTGGAGCTCCGGCCAGAGACTAGGTGCCAGCGACTGCTACCTTTTCGGGCCACCACCTGGGCGCAAGAGGGGCGCCGGGAAGTGACACAGGTACGCCGTTCCTGTTCTCAGCCGCTCTGTGTCGGCGGCGGTCCCCTGGTGGTACTGGGGAGGTTGGGGGTGCTGGTGTCATCTGCTCCGGTCGTCGTGTTGTTTGTGGCTCCAACCCCTAACTCCTGTATTTCACCACCCTCCTCGGTAACGAAGTCACGACCTCGTGACTGGAGGTGGTATAGGTTGGCATTGGCCGTTCGGTGGATAGGATCGAGGTGGCTCAGGAAGGTCGTCCAGTGGTCAGCGGCCACATTGGTGTTCAGTTGGTGGGCGTAGGCGACCCTTAGAGTGGAAGGGTGGTTTGTCTGCTGGAGAAGTTGCAGCAGGTGTTATGTGCTCCTTACACGTAGGTGTCGCCCGAAGGTGGGAATCCAGGTGATTCTCGTGACACGCATGGTGGTGGTGGTGGTGGTGGTGTCTTGGAAACGAATGCTGGCTAGAGGCAGCCCGGTGCGGTTTATATTGCCGGTGGAGTGTGGGGGCGGTGTTCCCCTGGGAATGCAGCGGGGCGGGTTCTTCCACACGAGATGCGGAGTAGGAAGGGTTATCAGGGTGGTGTTGGGGAGTAGGGTAGGCGGTTGGTTGTTACTGGGCGAATGGGTGGGTGTAGGGGTTGAGGTGTAGCGAGCTGGTGGGCGTGAGATACGCCCGGAACGGGTAGTGGTGGTGGTTAGTCGTGGAGTGGGCGGCGATGAGAAAAGGGAAGGTGGAGTGGAGGCAGGCGGAGTGCGGGGTGGCGTGGTGTGGTTGTTTGCCGGGGTTGGTGAGGTAGGGGTTAGGCTGGGCGCAGAGCGCGGGGAGGCCGGTGTGGTCCAGTAGGTGTGCGTTGAGCACGTGGAGCGGGTGGCGTGGCGGCGGCGGGGGTGTGTGGTGGTGGGGTTAGTGTAGTGCACGGGCGTGGTGCAGAAGTTTCGAGTGGTGAGGGGGTGGTGGAAACCGATGGGGAAGGGGATGGGGATGAATAATATGTAAAGGGCTCTTCATAGGGAGCGGGCGGTGTTGAACTTGTTTGAGTGGTTGCGGAGGGAGCGGCGGGGGCTGGGGAGTCCCGGGCGGGGCGGACGTGGTGATTCCTGTAGGTGTGGGATGTTCCGTGGTAGTCGATGACGACTTGGAAGGGGTTGGGGACTCTCGTGACGGTATAGGGCCCCATAAAACGAGTGGCAACCTTATGGGGGTGGGAAGACAAGCCACGAAAACCTCGTCACCTGGTTTGTAAGGGTTAGCAGAGGAGGAATCTGTCCGAGCATCCTGGTGTCCACGCAGGTGTTGTAGGCGACGCTTCATGTGATATAGGGGGTCCGTGAGTGGGGAATGAGCGGGGGGTTGGAGGTGTTGTCGGAAAGGGAGGAGGAGGGGCGCCTCTCCGAATACCCACTCGTGGGGGGTGATGCCGTCGTCGCAGGGGCAGGTATTCATCCCCCATTGGACAGTCTTGATGTGGGCAGGCCATTCTTGGTCCTGGGTACTTTGAATTCGGGTTCTGACTTGGTTTAGTAAGGTCCGATGGCTCCTTTCGCATACCCCAATTCCTTGGGGCCAGTAGAGGGAGGAGTGGGAAATGGAGAACCCGAATATGATGGACAGTTCTTTCCATATTTGTCCCATAAATTCTGGGCATTATCGGAGTGAATGGCCTGGGGAACACCAAAGTAGGGGAAAATGTGGCGCATGAGGGCGTCGGCTATGGCGACGGCAGTGTGTTCCTTGGCTGGGCAAGCGATCAGGAACTTGGAATAAACGTCGACGAATGTGACGATGTATCGGTAGCCAGACCTAGGTGGCAGGGGCCCGACAACGTCGACAGACAAAAGCTGCCAGGGTTTGTGGGCGGAGATTTTGCCGGTAGGACCCGCCGTACGGGTGATGTCTTTCCCTAAGCAGCATGCTCGACATGCCTAGGTGATATGCTGGGCGAGGGTAGCGGGGTTGGGAGCCCAGTAAAGGTCACTGAAGACCTGAGTTAGCCTCTTCGTACCCAGGTGGATCCCATTGTCCGAGTGGAGGTGAGTGAGGACGCCCACGGCGGAGTCCGGATCAAGGACAATGTGGCCCGATGGCGTGAAGAGTTGGTCCCCTTGCAGGTGGAGGTTGGCGTTGGTGTGCAATTTCCCGGGCCGGTAAGCAATCTCGTAATCAAACTCCTCGAGCGCTTCGTGCCAGCAGAGGAGTTGGGCGTTGTGGGTGGCTGATTGCCGGAGCCATTGAAGGGATTGGTGGTCCGTGATGACAGTGACCCTGGTGCCAGATAGGTAGGCCCTGAAGTAATCGAGGGCCCAGATGATGCCCAAACATTCGTGCTTGTTAGCGGCGTAATTTAGTTCACCAGGGTTTAGGGTGCGGCTGGCACAAGCTATGATGTGTTAGCGCCCTTCCTGGACCTGGGCCAGGACAGCGCCTGTGGCTACCAGGGAGACGTCGGTATATAACCTGAAGGGGAGGTTGTAGTTAGGGAAGGCGACGATGGGGGAGGAAACAAGCTTCTCCTTCAAGGAGTGAAACGTGGCGACTCGGTCGTTGCTCCAGACAAAGGGCTCGCCTTTCTTAGTGAGGTCATGGAGCGGTTTCGCAAGGTCAGCTAATCCTTTAATGAACCGCCGGTAGTACGACGCGAGCCCCAGAAAGGCACGTACTTGGTGGACGTCTTGGGGAAGAGGTTGATCGGCGATGGCTTTCAGCTTCTCGGGATCTGGAGAGATGCCTTTCCCTGAGACAATGTGTCCTAGGAAAGGGACAGAGCGGGTGGCTAGGACACATTTAGTGGGCTTGAGTTTCAACCCAGCCTGGCGTACTCGCTGAAACACCTGTCGGAGGCGGTGCAGGTGATCAGCCCACGTTTTGCTAAAGACAGTAACGTCATCGAGGTACGCCAGGCAGACTTCCCAGGTCAGACCGCTGAGGATGGACTCCATGAGGCGGGAGAAAGTGGCCAGGGCGTTCCATAGCCCAAAGGGGAGAACATTAAATTGATAAAGTTTCCCATTACTTGTGGAGAAAGCCGTTTTCTCTTCATCCTGGGGGTGGACGGGGACCTGCCAGTATCCTGACTGGAGGTCCAGCGTGGAGAACCATGTGGAGTCGTGTAGGGAGTCCAGGGAGTCGTCTATTCGGGGGAAAGGAGTGGCATCATTGGTAGTTATGTCATTCAGGCGGCGGTAATCGACACAGAAGCGCTGAGTGCCATCTTTCTTCCGAACCAAGACAACAGCGGAGGACCAGGGGCTGGTAGAAGGTGTTATGATGCCAGCGTCCAGCATTTCTCGAACTTGCCTGTCCTCTTCAGCCCGTTGGTGTGGGTTCTTCCGGCGAGAGGGTTGCTGGATGAGGGGCCCAGTGGTATGAATTTCATGGGCTAGATACGTCATATGCCTCAAGTCGGCGGGCCCGGTCGAGAAAAGGTCTTGGTGTTCAAGTAGTAGATGGTGTAGCGTCTCGGCTTGATGTGGAGATAAGTGGTCAGACAAAGGAGGGAGGGGAGAGAGATTTGATTCTAGGGGTGGGGTGTCGCAAGGCTCTGCTGCCTCTAGGTCGCCGACCAGGAGTCCCCTTGGCAGAGTGAGGGGTGTAGCCGCAAGGTTCGCCACTTTGACGGCGTTAATGTGGGGCGGAAGGAAAGTCGGCGACATTAGGCAGGCAGGGAGGGGCCCAGTGGGGACACTTGGGGAAAATAGGGAATGGGTCCCTGTGGGCTTATTAATCCTTAGCCACGCTTCGTGGTGGGGAGGAATGGTGAGGGAGGACGCGACAGTTGCGGGGAAGGTGGGGCTGGGGGGGGCCAGGGCAGGAGGAGGGGGGTGTCGTCCTGCCTTGTGCAAGTACAAACGACTTGGGGCTCTTGGGGAGGCTGTCGAAACTGAAGTCGCCTCCCGTGGCAGTCTATGTGCGTGTGGAGCTTTTGCAGCAGGTCTAGCCCCAAGTAACCATCATGAGTACGGCAGGACGAGTAAAAAATGATGAAGGGATGACAGGTGGAGGCTCATTGATGAGTCATAGTTTGTAGGGCCCGAGTTTCCCCACAAATAGGCAGGAGGCCTTCCCTCGCGTCTATGAGGTGGGCTGAAGTGGGGAGAAGGGGCCCAAAACCTTCTTGTGGCGGGAGTAGAAGTGTGTATACAAGCAAGATCTGGTGGCTCCCGTATCTACCAGAAGCCTTGCTTTGATCCCCTGTAGCTTCATCTTATCATAAACTGGGGGTCGGTACTTTGTAGAGGTGGCTCCCGCCATCGTGGGGAGGTGCGAGGGCGGTCCTACAAATCCAACGCCAATCTCTGGTTTGCAGCCGGCGTCAGGTTCCTCAACGAGGGGGAGTTGGGGGTTAGCAGGGCCCTCACCTACTGCCAGCATTGGGCGGCGCCTCGGTGGGTCGGCTCTCAATCTGCGCGGCACCTTTAGTTGTTCACGTATATCGTGAAGTGGGCAGCGGCTGTTACAGGCTGTGAACTCCCATGGATTGATAGTGATAAGATTTGTACTATCTTTCTGGGGTGGCTGCTTCCTGGCTTCCTGGAGGGGTGGGCTCTTGGGAGAGCTGAGGCGGAGGTGCTTCGCGGTGGGGCTGGAAAGGGTTGGGGCAGCGTGGGGGAGGGTTTCGTTGGAAACCGGCTCACGACCCCGATGTGTTGCGTGTCGGAGCGTGCTGCAAAAAGGCGGCGAATGAGCTGGACATCACGGCCCACATTTCCTGTCGGGTCATGTATAGTAAAATGTTCCTTAACCATGCCCGGAAGGACTCTGAGCAGAGCACTGAATATATGCTCATCCCGGGTATTTATTTCGGCATCTGGGTATGCAGCGGTGATGAGTCGCCTAGCTTGGACCAACGTGTTGTCCAAATCACCGTCATATTCTAGGGCATCTAGTTGTGAAACTGCGACAACTTTCCCTATTGACGGGGTGATAGCGCCTGTAACTATTTTTGTAAACCTGGGCCATGTGAGATCTGGGACTATTTTTGGTGCTATACTAGATACCGCCTTTCCCAGGTAAGGTAGAGTGACAGCTATTTACTGATTATCTTCTTCACATCCAATATCAAGTAATGGCTTGACCATTTGTAAGTAAGTAGTGATGTCACATTGTTCTGGGTCAAATTTTGGTAGGGGTACATGTGTTTTGGCTGCCATTTTTACAAAAAGTTTTCCAGTCCTTTTTACCGTCCGGGTCAAGAACCACCGCTAGCCACCAGTGTTATGCTACGTATTTGTGGGTCAGTTTCTCGCCCTCAAATACGCAGGCTACAGCAGGTCCCTATTCTAGACCGGGAGGTAACTCCAAAGAATAGGACTGGACACAAAAACAAGGCAGTAAGTATTACACATGTATTCCAGATATTTCCCAAAGAACAATAGTACATCCAATATATAACAACTGGGTTGGTCGGGGGTAAGTTAACTCTGTACACAAATGCAGTCTGTCACTATACCTTCTGGTTGAGGTATGGTACTATTTACCCGACACTTATGGCACATACAATATACTTATAATTTAGGACACAGGAATGAATTTACTATAATTTCCTAAACCCGTATAGCACTGGACAGCACTGTATATGAGTTACGTTAACACCTGTGTCACAGGTACCTGGTGGCCGGAAGTCTGTCTTATGTAGTGTTGGCCGTAGTGATCACTGGCAGGGGGAACTGCGATACTTTGGTATATCCTGACTAATGTGTCTGGACACAGGGGTGAGTGAAGATTTAACTGCACAAAGGGGAGGGAGAGTGTAAATAACAAGGGAATGGTACATCGACACAATAGGAATGAATGAATGAATGAATGAAATTGACTTGGCGGCACAACAGCAAGGGTCATATGCCGCCGAACACAAAAACTGTAAAAAGGTCAGCATAATGTAAAATCAATAAAAGGAGGAGACATAGAACACTCCAAAACTAAAAGACAAATATAAGTGAGAAACACCATAAAGAGAGTTATAAGAACAACATTAAAATATAAATTTAAAACGAATTGAGCGCTATAGCTTCCTCAGTAGGCCAGCATGAGTTAAAAAAGAGAAAGTGTCTTCTTTTGCAGTACAAGCCTCCTCCCAAAGCACCAAGGAGAGAAGGTAGGACCCGTCACCGGTCCGGCACCTTGAAAGGTACTGCTGACGAAGGTCTCCCAGACTGGGGCACTCCACAAGAATGTGCTGTACTGTCAAAGGAACTAGGCAATCATCACAAAAGGGAGGGGGAGCCCTCTTCATTAAAAAAAACCATGGGTCAGCCTAGTGTGACCAATCCGCAGGCGAGCTAAGGCTGTCTCCCACTGACGGGACATTCCTACATACCCTCCATTACCCAAGTCTTGACGAATACTGCGAAGCTTATTTGACCCAACGGCATCCCACCTCTTCTGCCAACAAGAACGCGCAGCCATCATACTGGCTACACGGAGATCCTCAAATGGGACACGGTAAAGAGGAGAGAATTGACGTGATGCAGCACCTTTCGCTAAGGAGTCAGCTCGTTCATTGCCCACAACCCCTACATGGGCAGGGACCCAACACGTCTTTACAGAGTACCCACGCCTATTCAACAAGCAGAGCCACTCCAGGATGGCCAAGACTAGGGGATGAGATGTGGAGGTACAAGACAATGCTTGCAAGGCACTGGCAGAGTCACTAAAAATGGTAAAAGAAGATGGAGGTAAACTAAAAATCAATTCTACTGCAACTAAAATAGCAGTAAGTTCAGCAGTAAAAATGGATGTGGAAGGAGGGAGACTCCCGCCATGGCTAAAATCATTAAGAATGACGCCAAACCCAGTCCCAGAATGGGATTTGGACCCATCTGTATACACAGGGATTGAGTCACTGTGGGTAGTGGCATGTTCCAAAAAGTAAGAGAAGGCCGCCTGTGAGGAAAGGGAGGTCTTTCTCTCTGGGATGTAAACACACGGTTGAACCTCTGGAAGAAGCCATGGAGGCACTCGGGAAACACGTACTGGGCAAACAGGGGAGGAGGGAAAACACAGCTCCTCCATGGCAGCCCTTACTCTGTACCCAAATGGGTGGAGATGGTGAGGATGGGTGTTGTAAAAGTGGTGAAGAGTAATCTCAGAGACAGCCCTACTACACAGAGAGTTGGGAAGACGGTGGAGGCGATGCCAACACCGCACTAATAAGGACTGTCTACGGATATCCAATGGTGGCTCATTTGCATCAACCAACAGACTAGGTATCGGTGACGAGCGGAAAGCCCCAGTTGACAGACGGATCCCAGCATGATGGACTGAATTTAATGGGCGTAGCCGTGGTAGGTGGTGGCGACCATCATCCACTCACTTGATGTAGTGCTCCCTACTTCTTCCTTAGCCTTTATCATTCTCTTTCTGAGCCTGCCCTCCTCTCTTCCTATTTCTCCCATCTTTCCTGTCACTTCTTTTTACAGGTGGCTTTACACTGAGTGACAAGCCAAATGGTTTCCTGTAAACCAAGAAACCATTTACAACGCTGGGTGGTAACCATATAACCAAACCATACGTGCTCCCTACGTGTCAACAAGTGGGTTGGTGGAGGGTTAATGCTCCTCCCTGTAAAACAAATAACTCAGAGTCAAATGGCCACCCCTTACGGGATTATGGCGTCTGGCAATAGATAGATAGCCGTGCCTCCGAAGCAGACGAGTACACCTCACACCCATAGTCTAGTTTGCTCCTCACTAAGGTACGGTAAAGGTGTAGCAGGGTAGTTCTGTCGGTGCCCCATGACAGATGTGACAAGGTCCGTAGGAGAGAAAGGGCTCGATGACATGACTGACGTAAAGAGCGGATATGAGGGACCCATGTCAACCTCCTATCGAAAATAAGGCCAAGACACCTTGCCTCGCCTACAACTCGCACTCTCTGGCCGTACAATTGGAGGTCTGGGTCTGGATGTATACCTTTCATATGACAGAAATGTAAGGCCACTGTTTTAGTTGGTGAAAAACGGAAGCCATGCATGGTAGCCCAGTGTGAGACCCTGTCCAGAGCAAGCTGCATTCTGCGCTCTGCCACAGCCATTCGGGAAGCAGCAAACCATAGTGTTAAATCATCAACATACAGAGAGGCAGATACTCCTTCTGGAACTGATGCTGCAATATCATTCAACGCAATTGCAAACAGAGTCGCACTAAGGACGCTTCCTTGAGGCACCCCTTCCTCCTGAGGGTACGACGTAGACAAGGTGGAACCAACTCGAACTTTAAATTTACGATCACGAAGGAAATCGATTAGAAACAGGGGCAGTCTTCCACGTAATCCTATAGAGTGTAGTTCCTTGTATATCCCAAATCTCCATGTTGTGTCGTATGCCTTTTCCAGATCAAAGAAAACGCATACTAGGTGCTGCTTCCTAGCAAAGGCAGCACAAACTGCTGCCTCAAGACGTACCAGCGCATCTGTTGTTGAACGATACTTTCTAAAACCAGACTGACAATTAGAAAGAGACTCATTCCTTTTGAGGAAATATGTAAGGCGAGTATTAACTATTTTTTCAAACAGTTTGCACATGCAGGACATCAAAGCAATCGGCCTATATTCAAGAGGACTGTACCCTGCTTTCCCTGGCTTTTGGAATGGCAATACAATAGCTTCACGCCAAGAGGTGGGTAAAGAAGAGTTCCTCCAAATTCTATTAAAAAGGTTGAGGAGAGAACACTGTGTATGCTCATCCAAGTGCTGGAGCATCGCGTATGGTATGTCATCCGGCCCTGGAGATGTGTCATGACAAAGGGAAAGGGCGAACTGTAGCTCGTGAGAAGAGTAAGGGAGATTGTACGTTTCCCTATTCTCGGAACAAAAGTTCAGCACCTTAGCTTCCTCCAACTCTCTATGTCTAGAAAACGTTGAAGTGGCAGCATCCCTATGAGAGACTGCTGCAAATGCAGATGCCATAGTATCGGCCACAATCACGGGGTCACCGACAGGAATGCCATTAACCTTCAACACAGGGGACTTAGTTGGAGTAAATTTTCCCGAAATTTTCCTGACCCTCTTCCACACCTGAGACACTGGCGTCCTAGAGCTAATTGAGGAAACACATGCTTTCCAAGATTCCCGCCTAACATCCTTGAGCACCTGACGAGCCTTAGCCCTTGCCCTCCTGAACTGAATAAGATTATGCTCAGTTCTGCATCTTCGATAGCGGGAAAAAGCTATCTTCTTAGCCCGTACGGCAACCCTGCATTCTTCATTCTACCAGGGGAGAGGTCGAGAGCGATACATGCCAGAGGTTTTTGGGATAGCTTCAAGGGCAGCAGAATGCAGAGTGGAGGTGAAAAAGGAAACGGCTTCATCTATAGTTGGATATTCCTCTGCAGAGGAATCTAAAGATGCCAAAGCAGAGAAAAGTGACCAGTCCGCCTTATCTAGCTTCCACCTCGGTAAGCGGGAACAGGGACCAGATGTCGGTGATGTAAGGAGGACAGGGAAGTGGTCACTCCCATGCAAGCTATCCATAACCTCCCAGGTGAAATCCAGGATGCAGTCGGGTGAGCAAACAGACAGGTCGATGGCAGTAAAGGAATTTGTTTGGGGGTGAAAATGTGTAAAAGCACCAGTGTTTATTAATGCAAGGTCTCCAGCCTCCAGTAGTGATGCCATCAAGTCTCCACGTTGGTTAGTAAGGCAATCACCCCACATTGGATGGCGACAATTAAAGTCCCCCAAGAGTAGAAAGGGTGAAGGTAGCTGACGAATGAGGAGTTCGAGCTCGTCCCTGCTGACTGTTGTGTTGGGTGGTAAATATATGGAACGTACTGTATAATAACGGCGAAGGAAAACTCGAGCAGCAATAACCTGTAGAGGCGTAGTAAGATTCAGGCGGATGAATGGGGTGTCATTGCGTAAGAGGATGGCTACACCGCCGCTACGTCCCTGTCCAGGAAGAGGAATTGAATAAAATACATGGTAACCAGGAGGGCTGGAGGGAGAAGAATCTCCAACCATTGTCTCCTGTAGGCAAACACACACAGGGGAATACCTTGCCAGAAGCCAACAAAGTTCCTCCCAATTTGCACGTAGGCCACGACAGTTCCATTGGATAATAGTAGCCATTGTCACTACTAAAAGGTGAGTTAAATGCATAAACACATAAAAGAACTAAAAGATGAGGGAATATGGAGGAACTATTTACAGAGAAGCAAGGGTCACTTTGTAGAAATTACTGAGTGACCCTGGGA
>JAGKTI010039377.1:0-10570 GCA_018397915.1 Birgus latro | reverse complement strand
TATATATGCAACGACCTATCTTGCTCTCGTGTTCCTGAACTTGATTCTTCTGAATTCTCTACTCTCTGGCTTCGGCTCTCCTCTCATTCTCTGACTAAATATATCTATATTGTGCACTTATCCCCTGAATAAATATAAAAAATTCTTTGACTATCTTGCATCTGAGATGGAAGACATGCTATTAGTTTCTCGTTTCTCCGAAATCACCATTCTAAGTGATTTTAGTGTTCACCACAACTTTCGGCTCTCCTCTCGTTTCACTGATCCACTTGGTAAACAAACGAACAACATTTGTATCCTTAATGACCTAGAGCAGCTTGCGCAGCACCCTACTCGTATCCCTGACTGCCTTGTCCTTTTCCTTACAACTAATCTTTCTGCTTACACTGTTATTTTTTTCTCTCTGTTGGGCTCCTCTGATCACAGCCTTATCACTTTAACCTCTCCTATTGCACCATTAAGGCCTTTGGACTCTTGCAAGAGGCGGTGGCTGTGGCATTGTGGAGCTGCTGATTGGGAGACCCTCAGGCAGTACTTATTTGATTTTCCCTGGAATGATTATTGCTTCCATGGTCGAGAGCCATCTGAGTGTGCCTGGCACATTACAGAGGTAATTCTCTCGGGTATGGAAGCATACATTACTTTCCTTTATCCTGTGACTAATACAAGAAGACCTTGGTTTGATGATGCTTGTTTTAATGATGTCCACTAGAAAAAAACCTACGAAAGTTTCCAAAGCCAACCCACCCCTGAATCCCATCTCATGTTTTTGCCAAGTATCGTGCTACGTATGTCCTTCACTTTGCTAAAAATAATTTAATTTTTACTAAATGCTCTTAACTCTCTGACTCCAATTCTTCCCATTCCATCTGGCATCTTGCCAAAAACCATTCTAGCAGCTTAACTGCATCAATCCTCCCTCCTTTTTTCCGCTCTAATGGCGCTGTAGAGCAGAACTCTTTGTTTAGACTTTCTCCTCCAGTTCCTAATTAGATAATTCTGGTGCTCTTCCTCCATCACTTCCCCCCTCATACTTTATTAAAAGCTCTTCATATGATGTGTTTACTGCCATTGCTGGCCTTAGTACCAACAAGGCATATGGGCCTCATGGGGACATCCTATTGCCCTCAAGAACTGTGCTTCTGTACTGCCACCCTTTATCTATCAATTTATACCATTCCTTCTTGTTGGACGTTTGCTCTCATTCAGCCTTTCCCAAATAAAGGTGACCATTGCCATGACTCTAACTATTGTGCAGTTCATGTAACATACTGTATTTGTAATTTTTAAAAATTCATTCTTAATAAAAAAATATTAAAACACCTGTCCTATCACAATCATTTTCCAATCATCAGTATAGGTTCTGCCAGGGAAGCTTCACTAGCTATCTTCTCATCTTTCTTTCAGACTACTCGCAATCCTCCTTTTGGGTCTTTGGAGAAAGCTTTCCCATTGCACTTGACATCTCAAAGGCTTTCGATCGAGTATGGCATAAATCTTTAATTTCCAAACTGCCCTGTGTGCCCTCATCTCTAGCTTGCTTTCCGATCATTCTATAGCTGCTGTTTTAGATGGACACTCTTCTCCTAGAGTTAGCAATAGGAGTGTTCCTTGGGGCTCTGTCCTATCACCTATTTTTGCCATTTACATCAATGACCTTTTAAATTGTGCATCTAACCCTATCCACTCATAAAATGATGACTCCACTCTTCACTTCTCCATCCGCCTCTCACAGCGTCCATCTCAGAAGTTACTCCAACAGACAAGGAACGAGGATATAGCACACCTAATGGCTGACCCTGGCTGCTATCTCTGATTGGGGTAAAAGTAATCTTGTTGTTTTTAATGCTTCAAAAACACAGTTCTTACATCTTTCAACTGGCCAAAATCTTTTGCAGGACTATCCTCTAATTTTTTACAACATCCAACTCAATCTTTCATCATCGCTGAACATACTCGAGGTTTCATTCTCTCGGGAATTATGTTGGAATTATCATATTACCTCAGTTACGAAATCTGCTTCCAAGAGATTAGACGTGCTGAGCCTATTGTGCCTTCTTTACCCCAGCATAGTTCCTAACGTTAGTAAGTGTGTCTTATTCACCCCTGTGTAGAGTACCACTCTGATATATGGGGATGCTCCCCGCATACACCTCTCCTCAGCAAGGTGGAGTCACAACCTTTTCATCTTATTAACTCCCCTGCTGTTACTGGTTCCTTTCATCCTCTGTCTCTTTGCTAAACTGTTGCATTTTTACCTCCTTTCTATCGCTACCTCAGTGGTCATTTTTCTTACAAACTGTCTTCTTGCATCCCTTCATCACTATGGCGAGCACATAACACACGTCTAGCAGCAAATGTCATCCACTTTCTGTCCAACTTTCTCTAGCAAGAGTTAACCGTTACTCTCAGTCTTTCATGTATGCAATACGTCATCTCTGGAATTGTCTTCCTCTGTTTGTATTTCCTGCTGCTTACGACCTTTAGTCTTTGAAATGTAGTGTGTCCAGGCATCTCGAAATGAACAAATCTTGAATTTGGCTCTCTGGTATTTTGCTTTTTTTTTTTTTTTTTTTTTTTTAGGAAAAAAGTTTCTTGCTCTTTTCATTTTATTCCCTCTTGCTTACATTGAAAAAAAGAACATAAGAAAGATACGCTATGTTTTCTCTATTTCTGCCAGTCTCACGAGATTGTTAATTTTAGATAGGTCCTCCCTTTCTGAATAGGTATTGGTGATAAAGTGCTAGCCATTCAGTATGCCACGCAAAATTAATTGAATAGTCTGAAGGCAGCAGGTATAAGACATCATACTAAAGACGTTTACAACTTGAACATCACCTTGCCATGTCTGTGACGCGATTAGAATACCAATATAAGTGATATTCCTTTACAGTAAAATTTATAATAAACACCCAGTTTTTTTTCCCCAAATCATTATAGTTCTTTATTCTAATAACCTTCATGATGCAAGGCTTATGGGCACGCCTAACCCCTTCAGCCAAGGAACAGTGATGTGTTTATAGCCAGACGCCTTAATCTCAGATGGGACAGCAACAAACTAATCGTGTCCATGTCTTCATGTCCTTCACCATCAAGCTGCCTTCACTCCAACCCATAGCATCCTTAGTCATACAACTTTTCAACCACCATCCGTCCAGTTCATTCTCGGTTTCTCGCTCCTTTCATCTACCACCTCACTCACACACACAGTCCTTGTCAGACTCGCATATCAGCTCAGAGTACTTCTTATATATTCCAGCACATCCTAATCAAACACTACAATATTCCTTAACTTCTTCAATTGTTCTTCTGTCTCTCCACAAGCTCTTTTTATGATCGTGATACGTATTCCATATTTCTTCCATACAGTTTCTACTCAGATCCGGGGAGACCTCCTGTAGTGTAAGGCTAAATAATTTTATATTCAGCCTTACTGATGGAAAATATCTTCAGGTAGCAAGAGTAAAATTAAGCATACTTCACTGGAGTGAAGTCGCTGATTTAAATGCTCAGTACAGTGTTATGCTGTAGACAAAGACACCGTTAAAATATAGACTTCTATGAACTGCCAACAGTAGCTAATCTATCTGTATGCGATAGCCCACTGAGTTTCCAAAAGATTACAGGTATTACCTTATAAAATTTAGTTGCCATAGTACTTCTTTCACATGTCTGGGATTTCGATTTATTAAAGCGTAATTCCAGCATCTCTAACCCGATTGGGAATTACTGGCCAGCTTAGCAAGATCTGATTAGGTTTCCCTGGTTTTGATGCCATAAGAATTAGAAAACTGACTTGACCGGTACATGAAATGTTTTCTTGCAGACAAGGAAGTATTGCAGATCTCCTTGCCCCTTTAAATGTATAACATTAGCAAGGTTGCTTTGAAAAAACAGAAAAACATAGGGAACCTTGAAAGCTCGCAAATTAGTCTTGTATCGTGGCAGCAATTTAAGGCACTACACTTTGCTGCATCAGAGTATTTTAAGCTGTTTAACACAGGGTGTTTGCCTAGGGCTCATGGATGCTGCAGTGATTTGAAAGAAGTAACAGAAAAGTGGTACCTCATCACAGTGAATGATTAATATTTCAATGAATCCTGATTTTTTGTAAATTGCTGAAGTGGTCAGTTCTCCTTGTACCTGGGGATATATGAGTCGTCAGTAATCAGATATTTCATTATTAACAAATTATGGCCATTTTAACTCCAAGAGTGGCAAATGCTATCAGAAGTGAACTTAACTAAATACTCGGTAAGACACTTTATTTTAGCTATACAGTACAATATGTAGTACAAATAAATTTGAATCATAGTGTAAAAATCTTTGATAGAGGACAGCATAGAAAACAAGGTAAAATAAATCAGTATGTAAAGGGATCAGTTCTATCTTATAACCCCAGAGGTCAATGATGGGAACTGTATATTTTCACATCTAACGTCAACCCATGTTATCAAACATAGGTAATACTGCAGCAGGAATTATAGCAAAAAAAAAAAAAAAAAAAAACACTAAGATTAATTTGGGTGATAGCGAATAATCTGTTATTTTATTACAGCTAAAGCAAAATTATTTTATTCGGATCTGTCAATCCCTTCGTATACAAACGGTTATTTCACCACTACTTTTGTGATCCTCAAAGTACCCCAGACATAAAAGCCATATAGTTAATTAAGATATATTATCTCTGAGTTTACATACGTGTGAGTAAGCTTTCATTTTTTTATGGTCGTATATGGAACACATGTTAGCTTAGTCAGCGAAGATACAGAGAGGTCAGACAAGTACTGTCAACATTACTTGCAGTACTTCACAAGCCGGATCCAGCACCTGGAAAAGGTGAGTGGCATGATTCCTAGAATTTCCACTAAATGCTTTTTAGCAGTTATAAAAATGAAAATGTTCTTTTCTTTTACTTGTTTTAATCATAGGATATCGATAATATGGACAAATGCAAGTGTGTTGAGATAGGTAAACCTTATATTTTGGTACATCATTGTGTACTTTTCTTCTAAGTAATTAGTTGCCCAAGTCCGTGCATGCTTCAGAAATTATATATCGTCAAAACACTGAAACTTGTTCATAACTTTACGTTCTCAGTGCTAATACGGTAATATGAACTTTAAGCATTTGGGGATCTCAGTTCAACGTCCATTTAAAGTAAAAGTTTTTTGTGGACTCATCATATCTCATATGTCAATGACTGTCCCATATAATTTACAAATTATACAAAAAAATTTAGGAAGACCCATCTGGACATACCATTTGTGGAAAGTAGTGAGGAACTATTTTGGAGTACTGGTAAAGCTGGATGGAACAGGAATCACAAAACGAGTGGATCTGCATGTTGCCAGAATATAATGTTGTTACCTCCGCCAAGGAGGTTACGTTTTCACCCTTGTCCGTTTGTTTGTTGTTTGGTTTGTGAGCAAAATTACACAAAAACTACTGAAAGGATTTCCACAAGACTTGGTCGAAGAATGGGCCTTGGCCCAGAATAGACTCCATTAAATTATGGTGCGGATCCGGATAGAGGTGCGGATCCAGGATTTTTTTTTTTTACTTTCTTTAACAATGAGAGATATGGCGTTTTTTGACATTTTCTTAAAATTTTCAGTAAATACTGCGTGGATCTTGATGAAAAAAAAAAAATCAGGCATATTTAGGATGTTCGAATCTACGAATGTGTACAGTTTGGCGCGGATCCATATAAAATTCCGGATCTAGCGGATTTAAATATGCTTTTATATGAGGGTAGTCTTTTTCCAGCTGCATGTTGAGCGTTGGCGGAGGTATGCTCTCTACTGAGTGGCATTCTAGTTGACACTGTTCTGTTCCCTTGTATAGAGATGGGTAGGCAGCATAAGTAATTGCTTCTAAAAGTTTTTCTCCTCTAACTGTTTGTGCTTCAGAGTCTATTACTGGCGATAAACGACACCTTCCAAAATCCCAGGTATTCTTGCGAAGCCTACGCTGGGAAGGTTTGCTCTCCACGGATCCGTCCTGCTGCCATCGCCTGATCCAGCGGTACACGGTGGAGAGACTGGCGCCGGTCTGCTGGGAAATGGACCCGGCTGAGGCACCTCCCAGCCACAGCCACACCATCCTGGCTCGCTGAGCAACCACCACTGGGCTGTTTAACAATCTGTGGTCCATTGTGTTTCTCGCACCTCTGTTGAGCAAAATTATGTTGGAGGTGTTTCCGAAGAGTTAACTCGAAGTTCAAAACACAGACAATACGAGTAAATAGGAAGACATTGGTTTCTATATTAAGTCACAAAAGATTAATTTCCCAGCATCTTCCAGCCAAAGCCTCTTCAGCATCCAGAAAAGACCTGCCTGATAGTTTGCAGCCCTGCTGTGTTTCTCATTACTGTGCTGAGCAAAACTGTATTGTTTATGGGTGTGATGAAATAAGGCGTATCAAACATGCGTTACGGTTTTATAAATCAGTGTTATCTTGACATTATTTTATAGTAATTGCCCTTTTCATACCCACCCACGAAAGTACATTTTTTTCCCCTTCAACTAAACGGCTTTATTCAGCTTGGAAGAGACGTCTTGCAGTGAAGGGTGTAATGATGACTATGTATCACTGCTCTAGTTCGATACTTTCAGTGTAAGTTGAATGGTAATATTTTTGAGATAAAAGGACAAAGCAAGAGGAATCTAAGGGGAAAATGCGTCCATTCTTTAAAGCAAAACCTACCGTGTGATATATAGTTTGAACAAGAGTCATGAGACACTGTATATAAGAACTGTAGGTGATTGCTTTATATTCGCCCAAAAAAGTACGGAAATCTAACTTTATAAGCACAACGTCATTTGGTAAAATGAATGAAAATCCCGAAGACAGTTCTCTCGGTTCCATTTTGTTATAATATTTTGTTTCAGCTGTAATTGTTCAGTGCTACACGATTGTTCCATTAGCAATCAGACCCTGCACTCACTTTAAGATGACAAGCTCTGATCCACTCATTCCAACATCCATCGTGTTCAAGTTATGGAGAAATATTTCGTGAGAGTCGACTTAGGGAAAGTATGAACCATTGCCTCACCCACACCAGTCAACCAGTGCTTCCCGTCTTCACATGGTGTATTACCACAACCATTTCAGCCCCTCCCGTCAACACTTCACTCGTACCACTACCCACCACTGTCCAAGTCCATCACGTCAACACTTCATCATCCACCTCGCCTTTTAGTTATTCCGTGATGACTGTAATAAATACTGCCTTAAGTACTAGGTGATTATCTATAACACTCATATCCACAGGGTATCCCAGCACTGTCGTAGCCAGCCATCCACCGCCAAAACATTCAGTCCATTCTGTTGTCTCCTCCCACCCTGAATCAATATCTTTATCTCAACTATTGCTCAGGTGTAATTGGGCACATTATTGTATATTCAGTACCTGAAACGGTCTTCATTGATTTGATCACCATTTCAGGACATCCGGATCCCTTCTGTCCCCCCATGTCCCCTATTTCTGTTCTGATGTGGTAATTATCTGCCTTGATAACTAGCCAGGCCACAGCATTCAGACTCATAGAGGAAACTTTCCTTATCATAGCACACACCTACCATGATCGAAGCCTATCCCGTCCACACTTTTTTACACACCCGAACTTAGCCCTGAAAAGAATTCGTTAACATATTTATTAGTGTACTGTATGGATGCAGTCCAATATTGGCATCAGCCTTAACAGCCTTAATCTAAGGTTATTCATTTTCACTTTCACCGTTTGTATAGACTTGATAGAACATGAAAAATATGAACGGTCACTTAGCATACCATATCACTGCGCTGATAGGGAGGATTTTCTTGTCACAGGCATTTATAAGTATGTCCTATTTATACGGATCCATTTCCACTTCATGAACTTACAGTGACATGAGAACCTAAACTGCCTGAACTGATCTTGAGTTGATATGTTTGGGTGTGATCATGGATGAATTTAACATGAACACCATGATTACATCTAACCTGACCTAAATAAAGTTTAGCAATTAGAAAGGAGCTTGCATGTATGAGGACTACTGGGCGTTGAGACCTGGCTCACAGCCTATGCCCAGAGTCGGACACATTCAAAAATAAAATAAAATAAAATAAAATAAAAATAAAATAAATTGAATAAAATTAACTACCTGAGACAGTATGAACGAAGATGAACTGGCCCAAGGAAGCCTGGGTGAATGTGAAAACCAAGACTAGACCTAAAAGGCACGTAGCACCCGTCAGGCAGCAAACTCTGACCCCATTCCTAACTCTCTACAGTAAGAGTTACCCGATAGTCCCAGTCCTTCATGCAGGTAACAGTTCAGCTTTCGATCTGGCTCCCTCTATCTGTATTTCCTTCTGCCTATGATCTCCGTTCTTTTAAACACAATGTGTCCAGGCATCTCAGAATAAATGGATCTACAAATTGAATCCATTATTATTATTATTATTTTTTTTTTTTTGCCCTCTCAAGGAGCAATCTGGGGGCTGGCTTTATAGTCTTCATTTCCTTCTTTTTTGTATGTAAAATAATGGGTCTAAATAAACCTGAATCAATAAGTGTACCTGAGTCATTAAATCTGACGTGAAAGTACTTGATTAATCAATCTTAAATGGATGTGATGAGCGAAATTGGACTTAGAGCAGCGTTGATAAGACTGGATGGACGTAATTGCCCTTCAGTGAACTTTGCTAATCCTTAATGGTTTTGAACTGGTCTGACTGAGCAACAGTGGAGGAGAAGGTAGTGAGTAAACAATAAGCGTCGGTACAATTAGACACAACTGGTCGTTAACTTAGGGGTCTCTGAAGCTGAATTAAATAACTTTCCAGTTGAATGAGCAAAATTTAAACAATATTCTGGTAAGGTATTAGTGGTGATTGTTTCTGTTACCTTCATGGCTACAGACAAAATCTTCCATATCTATCTCCAACTCGTTCCTTCATCTCATCTTCAACCTCCCTCTCCCCTGTCTCCCTCCATCTCACTCAGATACACTCTCTTAGCCAACTTTTCTCTGCAGTCGCACAGCATAGTCGAAATGTATCAGGATTATCCAGGCAACATAAATATGGACAACAAAACGCTCTCGAATTTGCTCATTTTTCTGTCTGTCTTTTCACGACCCTCCACACTCTATTCTCAGATAACTCATTTCTGTTCCTCTCGCTCCTGACTTGTGTCCTTCCAGCAAACTTCAGTCTTAACACCAGTGTGTTAATGTGGTAATTGCACTACTGTCATTCAAGATTTTTTTTATTTTTTCAACCATGCATCCTTCCTATTGTTTATCACCGCTTTCGCTGTACCTGCAGTCACTCCTTCACTTCTGTACTTTTTGATGCACTTCAGACTGCCATCTTTGCTCATCACACTATCTAATACATGAAGGGAATCACGTTCTCTAGTTCATGACCCTTCAGTTTCGCTTCACACTCAGTGACTTCATTCTTCTCAGAAGCCATTACTTTTCTTCTCGATACATTTTTTTTTTAAACTTTAAAATTTGGTTTTTAGAAACTATTCATAACTCACTCGTACACAAAGCTTTGCAACACCGTAACCTCCTTGACAGGGGATACCCAATCATTTGCTGTGTTACCCTGTTTGTTTCTTTGTTTACACTGTCAGCGGAGAAATGGCGCATCCCTGTATGCTTTTGCTGTGTTTCCGCTCTTTCATTTATGACGATTATATTTTCAATTCTCTCCACACTCCTTTTCTCCCGCCACAACATTCTTCACATACCTAAAGGCAGCATAAAGTTCCTTTGCCTCCTCTAATTACCTTTCTTGAATAACTCTGAGGCAGTGTGCTGTCCACGCACCTCCTACGCTTCCTAAAACACTTCACGACTGTCTTTTTTATTAAAACGGCACTACCATCAGACAATTTTGTATATGAATCTATTAGTTTCTAGTACTGTAGGAGTTTATTTGGTCTACATTTAATCTTAACATTTCGTAATGGCTCGTCCAAATCATATAAACTCTAGGTAGTAAGAAACAGCTGAGAATCTTCTTGCATAATTGTTTAATTACGAATTTAGTCCACTGCGTAAACATATAGTTTAACCGTTTAGGCCCGTTAATGTAATCTTTATTACTGCTATCTCCAGATGATTCTAATAAGTTTGGTGGACCTCTTAATCAAGGTTCTATTTTATCCAGTGAGCTCGAAAAATCTCGGAACATCTCTCCTAAACTGACCAAAACGTTTAGAAGTAGCAAAAATGACAATCAGGTCGGCCTCGAGGAAGTTCCGTCATCAGCGCAGAAATGTTACTTAAATAATGGAAACAAATACTGGTTGATCATTGTGCAGTCGATAGGCATGAATAGTTAGAAACCATAGTTTGATTACCTTAACCCAATTCTCTTCCACTTACAGCTTGTCTTCCTTAGATCAGTGAAAGATTATGACAATACTATGGCTGTACATCGTTTCAATAGTATTTCTCAATGTTTACCATATTACTCTAGTGTTCAGTACAGGTCAGAAGATACAAATTTTGTGCCAAGTGAAAGTGGATAACTTACACTAACTAGCAAGAGATATGTAGCAGTAT
>JAGKTI010039375.1:0-10570 GCA_018397915.1 Birgus latro | reverse complement strand
TCAAGCACCTGTACAATCTCTCTCTTTCACCTCATCATTCATACCCCTTACATTCCAGGTTGCAGTTTGTAACAAGTCCTTTGTCCGGTCCTTTGTCGTCAACTCTTGGTCAGTCCTGGTCCGAGGCATCTTTGAAGTTTGAAGTTTTAAAACAGGTAATTGTTGATTTGGAGGATATTGGCTTTAAAGTAATATGTGTATTAACAGACAACTCTATCACTAGGAAAGCCTTGTCATTTTTCTCTTATCCACCAAAGCTCTCAGTTGTATATCCACACCCTGTGCAAAACTCAGGGCCATTATTTTTCATGTTTGATTCTGTTCATGTACTAAAATGTATCAGGAACAACTGGCTTGGCCAGAAAGACGTCAACAGATGCATGACATTCCCACAGTTCTCCAGTGATGGAAATTATGATTCACATACTAGTATCTTAACAGCACCATTCACCACTCTGCAAAAGTGTATTCTCTGGAAGCAGACTCATTCCTGAAACACTCTTACAAGCTGACCTTGAAGGCTTTATCACCATTAAACCTAGAAAGACAAAATGTTAATTTAGTTCTTCAAATTTCCAATGAATATGTAATTCAAGCACTGTTGACAATAGGAAAATAACATACTTTTCCCTGCTTTGCTGATATTGCTGATTACATAAAGATTGTTCATACATGGTGGACGGTAATGAATGCTAAATCATCCTTTAAAGGATGTAGGCTTAATAAGAAGTATGCTGACCTACAAACTAATGACAAAAGTGTGTAAAGTACACATTTCTAAAAAACTCCTACACTTGGTTGGAACTATGGGAAAGTTCATCAGAAATTAGGGGAAAGCTTACAAAAGAAACATTTATAGCAATAAAACATACCAGAACTAACAGTCTATTGCATAAATGAACTGAAAATTACATACATACTGCCTGGAAAATTTCAGACAGCTCATTTGGATTCAAGATTTGGCCAATACCGCCAGCTTGCAGGTGGTCAGTATAACATATCGATATGTCAGGTGTTTGAGTGTGAAAAGAAGCTCAGAATGATGACAGTATTGCAGCTGAAATTACCACTTCATATTGACCTAAAGAATTTTGAAGAGATTAACTGGGATGATATGGAAAAGAGACACAAGTTAGAGCTTCATAGAATCAATACAGATGTGACAAATGATGATATCAAGGAGTGTAAAGACGTTCTTCATGTTTTAGCCTACTTAGCTGATTATTGCTGTTATGAAGTTGCAGAGACTATGAAATGTAACTTTTGTAAGGAATTACTAACTTGTACAGGTAGGGAACATGAACTACCAGAAAACAGCTATATTCAACACATTAGTAGAGGTTCTTTGTTGTATCCAAACAAAATTACGACAAATATTGTCCTGTACAATTGCATTGCTGTCCGCAGATTGACAAAACTTGATTTTTTCCCTCATTTTGCTAGCCAGAGGAACTTAGCATTGGATATTTCATCGAATATTCTGGAAGATAATGATGTTTTTCCCAGTGACTTTTGCGTTGATGGCCATTGCGTGGAGAAAATTGTAAGAATGTTGCTATGGACATCTTCTAATGCCCTACTGAACAACTATTGCACTAGGGGAAGATAACAACACAACTTCCACAAAGAACTGTGGAAAAAAACGTAAAATTCAAACTTTAAGCTAAGTCGAGACCACAAAGTTCCTGTAAACAGTTATGCTGCAAGCCCGTGCATAGTCAAATCATACAGTAGCTATTCATGATATAGTGTGTAAGTACCTGTTTTTTTTATTTTGTTGTCTTAGTTCATATCCTGAGAGAGAGAGAGAGAGCAGGCTATCGGGGTGTGCGGTAGTACTACACTTGCTGACATCACCGACAAACAAACAGGCCTTCTCTTCTCGGTGGCCTTGGTAGTGGGCGCGGGCTGAGAGAGAGGAGTGGATGTGGTTTAGGGGAGGGAGTGGATGTGGGCTAGGAAGGTGGTTGGACTTTCTTGGGGGGAGGGGGCTTTGGATGTGGACCGGCGCTGGGGTCGTGTTGCCCCTGGTTGAGGCGACCGAGGTCCTAATCAACCACACAGGCTATATAATGAAGAATTCATCCTCCGTCACCTGAGAGAGGCTGAATATTTTGTCAAGGGTTTGGTTAGAAGATATTTTGACACTCAGTTGTAATTTGTGCTATTATATTGTAATTTTCACTGATTTATGCCTCAACTGATCTATCACTATTTTTTCCCACATAAACGCTGCTTTTCACACAGTTGCACCGAAGAAGTTGAGGATTAGCCCTCCTCCACCAAAAAAAAAAAAAAGTAGGAGGAACTCCACTTATAATGTCACAAAGGCAGGGCTGGAGTTACCTACTTGTTGGCCCCAGGCCAACCTCATCAGTGGGCCCCCAAATTTTTTATTGTCTTATTTTGTCTTATTTTTTTCATTTTACTCTAGGGCCTTGCCCGTGGCCCACCTGAGAACCACCCCTTGGCGCACCACTGCAGGTCTATAATTATTGTACAGGAGCCCCATACTTACTGTACAGGGCCCTTATGGTTGTTAATATATTATATAATGAAATATTCGGTGTACACTCAAAACAAGGTTATACGCTGGCACACTGCTCGACAGATTAGTTTCAGTGGGCCCCCAGATACCGGTGGGCCCTAGGCCAATGGCCTACTCGGCCTGTTGGTAAATCCGGCCCAGCACAAAGGCCAGCTGCATAAGTGAGCTGACTCGCTTCACTGAGACAACAACCAACGGGCTACGTATACCAAATAGGGACACTAGTGAGAGTTTGGGTATATAAGGGTTGTGACAGGAGGGGCAGAGTGGCAGCTTGGATTGTAAGCATATTTGCGCACAGCTGAGGCTAACATTACATTGATGATGATGATGTACAAATGAAAGAGGTGGTGGTAACGATAAAGATAATTTTAACAAGACAGAGGTACGGTAGTGTGAAAAAATGGGATAGTAACAGGGTGACCAAAAATATCGAGGTGAGGAACTTGAGTGTTATTCAATCTCTGTATTTCAGAATATCAAATAGTTGACTCATTACTGTTCATTAGTATGATAATTTGCTATTAAGATGGATTAATTAACTTGATGAGATCATTAACTTTGGAAAATATATATCGAGGAAGAGGAGGAGAAGGAAGGGGAGGAAAAGAGAGCCTGAGGGATTGGTTTCGTTTTGTTTCGTTTTTGAAGGCTCCAACATGCTTTCATGTGTCGGCCTTGGTCACCTAATGGCGGCTCTCCACGCTGCTCGATCTCTAGCAGCCTCCCTATTCAGTCCCTTAACCCTTAAGTCACATTTAATGACCTCGTCCCATGTCTTTCTCGGTCTACCCCTCCCAACCCCTCCCCCAATATTAACACTTCTCACCCTCTGCACCCAATTATCATCCCCCATCCTCTCCACTGCCTGTATAATCAGGCAGTGGATCCACCTGATTATATTGGTGCCACTACATGAAGGTGTCCCTCACCAGGAACAGTTGTGTGTGGGTCATAATCAGTATATCAGCTACTGGCAAAATAAACAGTTCTCATGGATGACCCAATCAGGACAAATGATAGGCCTACCTGAACAGACCTGTAATCAAGGTCATGAGGATAATGATATAGTCAACAGAGGCAGGGGAATAGATAGCTTGGATTCTTGACATGGAGAAGGACATCGTAGGTATTCAGTATTCACGTCGACTTTATAGGCTCCATGGACTTCTTCCTTATCAGTATATTTCTGCATTATTCTCTGCTAAATATTCTGGTGCAGTAAATATATGTGACAGAGGAGGCTGTAGCACCGGTCGAACAGGGTGGTACTCCCAAGGGGAATGGGAATGCTGGTGATAGGGAGAGCTGGAGCTCCTGTTTCACTAGCTACCTAACCATCCCCCTTTGCTGACCTTTTCAGTGTGACAGTAACATGGAGAGCAGACCAGCATACTCTCCCAAACATCTCATCTAACTATCTTATGCACTACACCACATGCGCTTTACATATCACACAACGTATCCCACTTTGTTACAGGGGTTGACGCCAGCAAGGGCATGCGGCCGGAAAACTTTGCCCCCGCTACCTAGTGGTGGACTTTTTTGGGGAGGCGTGATGGGGGTTCTGCCAGCATAGATCATGGGTCCAGGGCGAGGTGGGGCTCGAAACTGTGCTAGAAGGTACAGGCCATTGCGGTTCCCAAGCTGCCACTTCCGCCCAATAGAGAGGGGCCCGAGCCTGGGAGTAGCGCCCCAGGAGGCTGCCCTATCAGTTGGTGTATAATGGCGGGACAGTTGCAGTGCCGAGGTGCGTTTGGAGGGTGTCCCTGCAGCTGTCCTGGCAGGGTGCCCCGAGGCCACTACCGCAGCCACTGGTAAGCTGGTGGGCTAGGGGTCCCAGATCCATTGCCTGGACCTGAGACTGTGCAGTGGGTGGGGCCTGTGGAATGTTTACCCCCCTTTATCATTACCGACTATGACTGAACACAAGGATAAGCATCAAAGCAAGCCTGAGGACATTAAATCACCCAGGGGGATGAGAGTGGGTTCGTGGAATGTGGGAAGTTTGAGGGGAAGAGCGGGGGAAGTCGTTGAGGCATTCAGTAGGAGTTGGGTGGATGTGGCATGTTTGCAGGATGTCCGGTACAGGGGTGGATCAGCCAGAAAGATTATTGGGAAGGATTGCTGCTATAAGTTGTTTTGGCTTGGGGGGACTGATGGATATGGGGGTGTGGGTGTGTTGGTTGTGGAGAAATGGGTGGAATATGTTATGAATGTTATGAGAGTAAGCAATAGGATATTGGTAGTGCAAATTTTGTTTGGTGGAAGGATGATTGCAATTATATCGGCATATGCTTCACAGGCAGGGCTGGATGAGGTAGAGAAGGATAGATTTTGGGATGATTTAGTACGTGTAGTAGGTGGTACGGGGGATGATGAGATAGTAGTTTGGGGAGGGGATTTAAATGGTCATGTTGGTGAAACAGCTCAAGGTTATGAAGGAGTCCATGGGTGATGTGCATATTGTGTGAGAAATGCAGAAGGGGAAAGAGTACTTGAGTTTGGGGAGGCAGTGGACATGATTGTGTGCAAGACACATTTTAGAAAATGAGTGAGTAGGTTGATTCCGTACGAGTCTGGGGGAAATAGCAGGCAGATAGATTACTTTCTGGTCAGGAGGGTTGATAGGAGGTTAGTGAGGGATGTTAAAGTTATAGGAAGTGAGGAGTGTATGCAGCAGCACATGGTGCTTAAAGAACGAGTGATGAAGAGGAGGACATATGTACCTAGGAGGAAAATATGGAAGCTGGAAAAACAAGCAGTAAGGGATGCCTTCTATAGTGAGATGAGGAGAGTGGTGGCTGAACAGGGAGCTGTAGACAGAGGCGTTAATGAACAGTACAGAGCCCTTAAGATCAACCTCTTGAGAGTTACTGATGCAATATGCAGTTGGACAAGAAGGCCACCAAGACATAAAGTAACTTGGTGGTGGGATGAGGGTGTAGAAGCCGCAGTTAAGGAAAAAAGAAGGCATTTCTGGGAATGGAAGAAGGGTGGTAACAGGGAGGAATACTTGGCTGCCAAGCATAGGGCTAGAAGAGAGGTATACAGGGTGAAGTCTGAGTCACATAGACTTTTACTTGATAACCTAAATCATGGGGAAAGGAAAAAATGATATTTAGGGTGGCAAACCAGGTAAAGAGGGATGATCGGGATATTGTAGGTGAGCAGTGTGTGAAGAATGATGAAGGAAGGGTAGTGGTGAACAGTGGGGATATTAAAGATGTGTGGAGAGAGCATTATAGCTGGTTGTTGAATGAGGAGTTTGACTGGGACAGGGAAGGTTTGGAGCCAGCAGATCCAGTGTTTGGCCCTTGGCCTTTGATTGATGCTGTTGCTGTGAGTGAGGCAATAGGCAGGATGCAGGTGGGGAAGGCAGCAGGTGTGTCTGGGTTGACTGCTGAAATGTTGAAGGCCTCAGGAGATACTGGGGTGAGGTTAGTCACTGACCTGATAAATATGATTATATATGAGTGTGTTGTCCCAGATGATTGGCTGAAGAGTGTAATTGTAAATGTGTACAAAGGGAAGGGTGATGCCCTGGAAAGATGAAATTACTGAGGTATAAAGCTTTTACACCAGATAATGAAAGTAATGGAGAGAGTTCTAGAAGGTATGATTAGAGAAAGAGTGAATATTGATGAGATGCAGTTTGGGTTTATATAAGCTAGGCAGGGGGACCACTGATGCCATATTCATTGTTTGACAGCTTCAGGAAAAATATATTGGAAAGAAAAGGGAATTGTATTTTGTTTTTGTTGATTTGGAAAACGCCTTTGACGGAGTCCGTAGAGAGGTGGTGAAGTGGGCAATGAGAAAGCTTGGGTTGGAAGAGTGGCTAGTTAGGGTGGTTATGGCCAGGTAAGAGTGAATGGAGATTTGAGTGATGAGTTTTCCGTGAATGTTGGTGTTCATCAGGGGTCAGTTTTGAGTCCCTTGTTGTTTGTCATGGTACTTGAAGCCCTCTCACGTGACTTCAGAGATGGACTCCTATGGGAGATGTTGTATTCTGATGATTTGGTGTTGATTGCAGAGAATGAAAGGGAGGCAGAGGAAAGATGTAGGAAGTTGGAGAGATGGTATGGGGCACAAGGGCTTAAGGATAAATGCAGATAAAACAAAAGTGATGATATCTAGGGTTTGTTTTGGTACAGTCAAAGAAGAGGGAGAGTTGCCGTGTGCAGTTTACCACAAGGGTGTGGGAAGTAATTCTGTCTTGTGCAGTGTTTGTGATAAATGGGTGCACAAGAGGTGTAGTAGTATTAGAGGTAGACTGTGAGATAATGCTGATTTTATGTGTGCTGCGTGTCGGAGAGAGTAGGTGGGGATTGTTAGGCATGAAAGGATTGAACTTGCTGGTGGGTGTCTTGAGTGTATGGAAGAGTTTTGTTGTTTGGGAGATGTGTTATGTGCTGAAGGTGGGACTGGAGCTAGCTCGGTTGCTAGGGTGAGAAGCGATTGGAAGAAGTTCAGGGAGCTGTTGCCTCTCCTGACATTGAGAGAACTCTCCCTACGTGCTGAGGGGTCTTTGTATGCAGCATGTGTTAGGTGTGTGATGCTGTATGGTAGTGAGACCTGGGCAGTAAAGGAAGAGGATATTCGCAGGCTCAAACATACAGAAATGACAATGATTAGGTGGATTTGCAGTGCGTCCCTGCGTGCAAGGCCTGGGGGTCTGGGTTTACAATGAAGAATTGAGAGGTAGGATGGGACTGGAGTGTATTTGTGTTGTGATGAGGAGAGGTAGACTGAGATGGTTTGGACATGTGGCGAGGATGGGGGATGATAATTGGGTACGGAAGGTGAGAAGTGTTGATATTTGGGGAGGAGTCGTGAGGGGTAGACCGAGAAATACATGGGACGAAGTCATTAGGTGCGAGCTCAGGGTCACGGGACTGAACAGGGAGGCTGCCATAGATCGAGCAGCATGGAGAGCCGCCATTAGGTGACCAAGGCCGACACATGCAAGCATGTTGGAGCCTTCAAAAACTAAACGCAACTAGACAAGAGGGAACGTGTTAGGATATACAGTAAGAGAGTATCGAGGTGAAAAACGAGGGACTGAATCGGAGAGTGTATGTTAGTGAGGTGGAGAGTGGATGGTAAGTTTTTTTTTTTTTTTTTTTAAATAAGAGAACAGAGGAAGGAAAAACAAATTAATAAAAAAAAATAAAAAGATCCATACACCAGATTACTGGTGTCCTCCATTCAAAAATTATCTATAACAGTTGGACTTGAACAGCTGTAGGTTGAAGTTAGGAGGGAAACACATCTCTGGAAGCAAGCTCCAGAGAGGCGCAGTTTGGGGAATAAAAGAATTCTGATAGGTGGAAGTTCTGCAATATGGCTGTGTGACATTCCAGTCATGAGTGCTGCCAGATGCCCGTGTAGCACGAAGGAAGGCATGGAGAGGTGGCACAATGGACGCAACTTCATCTGAGCATTTGCCATAAAAGTATCTGTAAAATAATGCCTGGGAGGCAATATTTTACAGATACTTTTATGGCAAAAGTTATTTGTAATAGCAGGGTTATTAATAATTCCAACAGCTTTCTTCTGAATTTTTTCTAGTTGTTTTAATGCAACCTCTCCACATCCATTCCACATGGGTAAACAATATTCAAGCTGAGAGTGCACATGACTCTTGTAAATTAAAGCTATTTGCTCGTCAGTGAAGAAGTTACGGACTCTGTATAATATTCCAAGTTTCGTTGAGGTGGTTTTAGCAAGTGATCTAACATGAGAGGTCCAGCTGAGGGCACTGTTAAGTGAGATGCCAAGAATTTCAATACTTTTGGAGACAGGAATATTAGTAGCATTGAAGGTAGTATATGAATCAGGCAATATCTGTCTATCAGTAAATTGTACATACAGGTATTTGGTTTACTAGCATTAAATGAGACAAGTTTGTTTTGTCCCCATTCAATGATCATAGATAAGTCTTGATTGATGGAGATGGGTGTGCTTAGTTGAGAATTGGAGATATCATACTTTTTAAATGGGTGTCTGAGTGTGAATGAACTGTGAAGTGTTGAGTCATCTGCATATGAATGGATGGGATTGTGGGTGACAGATAAGAGATCATTAATATGAACTAGGAACAGGGTTGGTGCGAGCACTGATCCCTGTGGCACGCCGGCATTAATTGAGTGAAAATTGGAATATACATCAACTTTTACTGTTATTTTTCTGTCGCTGAGATATGAGGCAAGCAGGGGAACAAAAGATGATAGTCCATATCAAGGGAGTTTGGATAGCAGGGAACGATGCCATACGCTGTCGAAAGCCTTAGAAATATCAAGAGCTACTGCGTGAGTTTCTCCATATAGGTCGATTGATTGATGGATGGTATGAGTCAGGAGATTGAGTACATCAATGGTGGATCTTTTGTGGTAAAAACCATTTTGTTTATCGCTAATTAAGTTGTTGGATTCAAGGTGTTTAACTATGTGCTTATTGATTAAAATTTCAAATACTTTACCAAGAGATGTGACAGCTATTGGTCTGTAATCAGAGGGGTCAGAGGAACTTCCTTTCTTTGGAATTGGGTGGATGGATATTGGCTTCTTTCCATGAATTACGGAATGAAGAAGTACATATGCATAGTCTGAATAGTTTAGCAAGAACAGGTGGGAGTTCTGAGGAACACTTTTTCAAAACAATTGGAGGAATTCTATCTGGGCCTGGAGCTTTGTTGGTAGGTAAATTGTCTAGGATGGATTTTACGTATCTTGTCTGTATTTTAAGTGGAACAGTTTCGGGAGAGTCAAGTTCTAGTACTTGGACGTTCTGACTGACTTCCTCTGAGATAGAATTTCTGGCAAAAGTGCTGGCAAAGATGTTTGCTTTCCTGTGTGGGTCATTTGTAATGTTACCATCTGAAGACTTTAGTGAGGGAATGGATGATGACTTGTTAAATTTATTATTTAAAGAATTAAGAGTTGACCAAAATATTCTGTTGTCATTAGGGTTGTTAAGTAGTTTTAATGCTTGATTATGAAGAAAATTTGATTTAGTGAGATTTATTACAGCTTTTGCATGATTTCTAGCAATTTGAAATTGACAGAGTGATTCAGATGTTTTTGATTTTAAGTGTTATATGCCAATGACTTTTGGGCTGTTGTTCTTGCACAGTTATTATCAAACCATTTTGGAGAGCTTGATCTTTTAGTGAACTGTTGACTTGGTATGAACAAATCCATACCAGCTAGTATTAAATCACTAATATGGTACTGGGTAGAACTGGCATCACTAGAGAAGAAAGACTGCCAAAGAATGTCAGCAAGATAATTTCTATATCCATCTCAGTTTGCCCTGTCAGAGTGCCAGTGGGTCACCCTGACAGGTTCTGAATGGGGAGGTTTTGGGGGCTAACTAATGAGGCTTTAAGGAGATTGTGGTCAGAGGATCCAAGTGGTGACAGTACCTCTATCCTGTATTGATCTGGATTATTTGTCAGGAATAGATCCAAGAGATGGGTATTATGGTCATGATTATCTGGTATTCTGGTTGGTTGGTTTACCAGCTGCGTGAGATTAAACGATTCAGCAAACAGCTCGCACTCTAGACCAGCATCGTCAGTCCTGGCAGAGTGCAATAACCATTCAACATTATGTACGTTAAAATCACCCAAAATGGTAATTTTGGTACTAAGTGTAAGGTTGAGGTTACTCAACTGCGTGGATATTGAGTCAAAAACACTGGGTTCTAATAAGGCGTTGGGGGAGTGATAAACTACACAGATATACAGTATTTGATAATATTTAGATAATTTAGTTTGCACAGTCAGTAATCAAAATTGGATGAAGTGAAGTTTAAGATACTATCTACTGCATATTGAGATTTGATGTAACAACATGTGCCGCCCTTGTTATGGAAGTTTGTGAGAAGATGGTAACCGGGAAAATAGAACGGGGATAGTTCAGTAAGGGGTGAGGTTTGTGGTTCTGTAAGGAAGAGGGCCAGAGAGGATATAGACTGTAGGATGGAGAGGTATATGATAGAAAAGGGTGTGAATTG
>JAGKTI010039374.1:0-10570 GCA_018397915.1 Birgus latro | reverse complement strand
GCATGTTTTGACTCAAATAACACAGTTATTTGGTTACCTACCACATTCTCATCATGCCTAAAGTAACCACAAGCAAGGACAAACATGTGGAAGTGATTACTTTATACAAAGCTGGCCACAAACTCCCATTTATTGCAAATCAGATGGTGTTAGACTGAGGACAGTGCGGAGACTGGTGAAGCGGTTCAAGGACAGTGGGGAGGGCATTCCTCCCACTCCACTTCCCAAGCCTGGGAGACCTCGTAAGACAACCTTCAGGACCCGTCAGCTGATCTCAAGGCAAGTTAGCAAGGATCCAAGGCTAACAGCACGGGATTTAAAAGAAAAGAACCCACTTACGAAGTCTCCCAGGCTTGGGAAGTGGAGTGGGAGGAATGGCCTCCCCACTGTCCTTGAACCACTTCACCAGTCTCTGCACTGTCCTCAGTCTAACACCATCTGATTTGCAATAAATGGGAGTTTGTGGCTAGCTTTGTATAAAGTAATCACTTCGACACGTTTGTCCTTGCATGTGGTTACTTTAGGCATGATGAGAATGTGGTAGGTAACCAAATAAGTGTGTTATTTGAGTCAAAACATGCCCTCGTGGTGCATCACACACAGAGACAATCCTCCTCCTGTGGCTGCCGAAACATTACTGAGCCTGCTCCTGTGGTGCCAAACCTATCAAGCAGGGTTGCCAGCTCCCGTTGAAAAAGCATCAGCTCATTTCACATCACAGGGGAGGGTAGTATTGACCCTACTTCACTTAACGTGAAAAAGAATGACGTCGGCAAAAAAAGTCAATACTTTCTGTGCCTACTGTATGTATATATATATATATATACCTGTAGCATATCTATTTATCTGTCTGTGTTTGTCTATTTGTCTATCTATGTATCATCTATCTATCTATAGATAGGTAGACTTAGATATATTTGTCTCCCATAACAAATGGTTATACAAGGTGGTTATAATTTTAAAAATTTTGTCACCTATGATGCAGTTACTTTTTACTGAATTGTGAGGCAGCTGTTATCTTTTTCATTCCAGTGGATATTGGTGGTAGTTGGAGGTACACATCATCCAGTCACTTGATATAGTGCTGCCTATTTCATCCTTCATATCTGTCCTTTTTCTGAGTCTGTCCTCTCTTCCTATTTCTCATGTCCGTCCTTTCTCTATTCATTAGATGACCCTGCATTGAGTGATGAAGCCAATTGGTTTCCTGTAACTTGGGGAACCATTTACTGTACAATGCTGGGTGATAACCCTATAGCCAAATAATGGGATAATGTGGAGCCTGCTGTGGTGCCCCTGTTAATTGAGTGGAGAAATGCAGATGTTGCATTTACTTAGAAACCAAACATTCACACTAATCCTTGCACCTCGTTGCTGTGCCAAGGCACTGTTAGTCACATGAGAATATCAGTTTGCTGCATAAGACAGCTGTCCAGGGGTAGTTGCTTGCCTGTGGATGAAGTCTGCACAGACAGACTGAGGTAACACAGCAACAACAGTGGGTAAAATTGTCTCCAGTGATGTGTTATTAGTTTTATTCCTGCTGTCTCCAGATAGTATTACAGTATTCAGTTTGGTGAGACCTCATGCAGTGAAGAGGTATATCATCATCATCATCATTATCATCTGGACCACCTTTCCCACCTTAGGGCAGGGTGAGCAGTAGCAATGTCCAGAGAGCCCAAATTTGCCCAATCCAATGGGCCATGCTTCCATTCGCTTACCATTCAAGCCCCCAGAATCGTGCCTTTATCTGATAGGCCAAAAACATTTACCACGTTCTGTAGCTTCACATAAACGTATCCGACATAATCAGTCCGGATGCTGTCACGTTAAAATGGGGTGCCAAATCCCTGATCATGCACTTCTTCTCACAATATTCATCCAACCAGCTCGACCTCTTGTTAGTCACCTAGCCTCAGCAACTTCCAGACCTCTCTTCCTCACACACTTACCCACCATATCCCTCCACCTTCCCCTTGGCCTACCTCACATCCTCCCTCCTTCATATTTGGTCAGATATACCTTTTTCACCACTCTATTGTTATCTGTTTTCTCCACATGACCATACCATCTCAGTACACTCTCTTCGATTTTGGTGTCCTCAGACTTCCTCACTCCACATCTTTCACGAATCACATTATTTTGTACCCTATCCACTCTCTGTACTCCACATACATTCCTCAGCAGTCCCATCTCCGCTGCTCTCACTCTTGACTTTTCATTTTCACGCCACACCATAGTCTCACATCCATATGTTAAAGTTGGCACTAACACTCCTTCATGTAAGCCTCTTGCAGCTGCAACACTCAAGCCTCATTTTCTTATCAAGGCCTTGATTACACCACCTACTTTCCTTCCTTGTGTCACTCTACTTTCCACTTCTTTCGCACATTTTCATCTCTTTTTTTATCACTGAACCCAGGCATTTGAACTCTCACCAATTCCAGTCTCCATTCACTGTAACATCGCACTGGGAGTCACCTCTCTCAGTAACCATCATTTGACTCTTTTCTACATTTACTCTCAAGGCACAACACTCACAGAAATCAGCAAAACTCTGCACTAGTCTGCCAAGATCTTGTCCAGTATTTACAAGTAGTACTGCATCATCATCGTAAAACAAATTTGAGATATTACAGCCATCACCATTCATTACCAACACCATCCCTCCTCTCCATTACTCGTGTTTTTACTTCTTTCATCACCCCATCCATATATATATTGAACAACCATGGGGACATCACACAACCTTGTGTCACACCCACACCAATCGTGAACGATTCACTTGGATGCCCATTAACCTTTACACATGCTCCTCTGAACTGTCTGCTTGCATCCCTCCACCTCTACGACGGGCACGTAGTACCCGTCTAGCAACAAACTCTCATCCCTTTTCTGTCCAACTCTCTAATGCAAGAGTTAACCGTTACTCCCAGTCTTTTATTTATGCAACTGGTCAACTCTGGAACTGTCTTCCTCTGTCTGTATTTCCTACTTCCTATGATCTCCAGTCTTTCAAACGCAGTGTGTCCAGGCATCTCGAATTGAACGGATCTTGAATTTGGCTCTCTTTTGTACTGTTTTTGCTTTTTCTTGGAAGGAACAGTATGCAGGCCCATGGCCTTTGATTCCTTCTTCCATGCATAAAAAAAAAAAAAAAAAAATACATTATAAAAACTCCTGATGGCACCTAGCAGCTTACCATCAACACCGTACATGCACAAAACCTTCCACAGTCCTTCTCAGTCTATTTTGTAGTATGCTTTTTCCAGATTCATGAATGCCATAAACACCTTATAGTCCTTCTCACAAGCCTTCTTCACTATCTGTCTCACTGCAAATATTTGATCCACACATCCTCTGCAACTCCTAAAGCCACCCTGTTCATCACTCACTAGGACTTCTGATATCTCTCTTTCTTTCTCTATAATAATTCTTCTATATACAGTACTTTCCTTGCCATACTCAATAAACTTATGCCATGATAATTCTTGCACTCACTTTGTTCACCTTTATTTTTGTACAGTGTACAATCACAGCCTTTTTCCATTCTTCTGGCACAGTTTCACTCATCCATGCCTTCTTACATATCTCCAACAAGCACTTTGCTCTGCTCTCTCCACTACGCTTAACCATCTCTGCATACACCTCATCAACCCCACCTGCTTTCCCATTTTTCAACCGCTTCACAGCACTCTTCACCTGTGCGAGGGTCATGTTCCCTGGCACTGCATTCCTTCTCTGCACACCCCCAAAACCAATCATGTTTACAGTGATATTCCTCTCTCTATTCCCATTCATCAGGCTTTCAAAATGTTATTTCCATCTGATCCTTACTTCATTCCCATGGGTTGATAATGTACCACCTACATCCTTCACACCATCACATTTCTTTCCACTTTCACCTACATTTCCGCACTTATTTCCAGAATAACTTCCTATTTTTGGAATACAGTAGTTTACATTCATTTTTCTTCCTAAATCATCATTTTCCTCCTCTTTTTTCCTCTTCACTAATCTCTTTGCATGCTTCTTGCTCTCAGTATATTCAGTACTTTTTTCAATTGAACTCCTGTCCTGTAATCACTCTTTCTTCCTCTTTTCCTCCATTGCTTTCTAAACCTCTTCATCCCACCATGCTGCAAATAAACTTTTCAATTTGAAAGCCCCTTCCAAAAATGAACAGAACTGTCTGGAAGTAACAGTGATAAAAAAAAATAATAATAATCAGATCGACAGAGTAAGGATGAAATGGGAATTGAAGTTCTTATATTGATGGGTTTCAGGAAAGTGTTCTAACCCCTTCTGTTTTGAACAGCAGCTCTTAAGTCAGACAGTTATTGTCTGATAGTATGAGGGGGGGAAAAAAAATCCTCCTCATACTGGAGGGGTTGACATTTAATAAAGTCACAGGAATAATCAGTGCCATTTTCTTCCGAAGCTCACTTTATCACTACAATCATTAGCATTTGTGATTTTTAACATTTTGAATCATAAGTAGTCAGTTTTTGTAAAAGCAAATAATGTACAGAACAGGAAATCTTTCTTATATGTCAGGCATTTGTTCCTAAATGTCACAAACTATTCTTTTGACACAACTAGTTCTGTAAAATAGAGGAACTGACAAAAGTAGTTCTGTAAGTTGAAGGGACTGGTAAATCTGCTTTGTAGTTATCAATGTAGCTTTAATAGGTAATCTGTGTTGTTTATTGATGACTTAATTGCAGAAAATACCATAAAAAGGAGGAACACATTTTGACACTTCATCTGTTTTGTGTGATAAACAGATCCTAACAGGAGAGGATTGGAATGTGGTGATGTATGATGGTATCCGTGCCTATGGTGGAGTGGCCACGCCGGGCATCATTGCCTGTGTTTACTTCATCATTCTCTTCATCTGCGGCAACTGTATCCTTTTTATGTGTTCACAGGGCATTGAAGGCTTTAGTGATATGATGCATATGAGGAGATTGAGGTAATACGGAAATGTCAAGAGAAGGAGAGTGATAACTGGGGAGAAGATCATAAGTGTGATTATGGAGGGTAGAGCACAGTGGAGTTGTAGCTTGTCTTACTTTGATGTGGTTGATATGTTTATATCTGTATCTTATCTTTATGTGTTTATTTATGTCTTCCTACCTACCTATCTATCTGTCTGTCTGCTGTAAGAAAGGTTGATCCTTGTATTTGAGTGGTATAATTATTTTTCGGAATGTTAGTATGCTGTAAACCCTTGACATAACAAACTATTGGCACCAGACCCATGACATTAAAGCCATGAATGAGGTGCTACAGCTGGTGAGGGACTTGGATGTGAGGAAAACAATGGGACCAGATGGATGAATTCTGAAGGAATGTATTGACCAAGTATTGTTTTTTTTTTTTTTATTCTAGGAAGAAGGAACCAAAGACCAGGAGCCTGCAAACCATTCCTTCCAAGAAAAAAAACAAAATACAAGAGAGAGCCAAATTCAAGATCCGATCATTTTGAGATGCCTGGACATCCTTCGTTTGAAAGACTGGAGATCATAGGAAGTAGGAAATACAGACAGAGGGAGACAGTTCCAGAGTTGACCTGTTGCATAAATGAAGGACTGGGAGTAACGGTTAACTCTTGCATTAGAGAGTTGGACAGAAAAGGGATGAGAGTTTGTTGCTAGATGGGTGCTACACGCCCGTCGTAGAGGTGGAGGGATGCAGGCAGACAGTTCAAAGGAGTAGTGATAAAAAAGAGGTAAAGATGCAACAGTGCGGCGAAGAGACAGAGGTTGAAGGGAGCCAGTAGGAGGAGGAGAGGTAATAAGATGAAAAGCCTTTGACTCCACCCTATTGAGAGGAGCTGTATGTGGGGAGCCTCCCCACACAAGAGAGTTGTACTCTACACGGGCGAATAAAACCCGTGTATGAAGTCAACAACTGTGCAGGGGTAAAGAAGGTACGGAGTATGGCCTGTTTACGTAATCATTAAGAGCTTTCTGGAAAATGGACAGTTACCTAAAGACTGGAAAAGAGCAGATATTTTGCCAATCTTCAAGGAAAGAGATAGGGAAGATCCACTCAAGTTCAGACCTATATCACTTACTAGTGTTGTTTGTAAAGTCTGATAAAATTATTAGAAAAAGATGGATAAAGTATTTAGTGGAAAATGGAGTGATAACACCAAGGCAATTTGGTTTTAGGGAAGGAAGATCATGTGTTACTAAGCTATTAAATTTCTACAGTAGGGTAATAGATGTCATACAAGAGAGAGAGAGGGATGGGCAGATCATGTCTGTCTTGATCTCGAGAAAGCATTAGACAGGGTGCCCTATAAGAGACTATTGTGGAAGTTGAAGACCTTTGGAGGGGTGCATGGGAAACTATTAAAGTGGATGGGAGATTATCTGATAGGAAGGCAGATGAGAACAGTTATAAGAGACAAGGTTTCACAGTTCAGAAATGTGACTAGTGGAGTACCCCAGTGCTCTTTCTTAGCCCCCAAAATGTTTCTGATGTATATAAATGATTTGCCAGAAGGTTTGAATAGTTACATGAGTATGTTCAGAGATGATGCTTAAATCATGAAACATATTAAATGTATTGATAGTTGTAAAAAAACTGCAAGAGGACTTGGACAAACTCCACAGCTGGAGCCAGACTTGGAAAATGGATGTCAATGCCATGAAGTGTCATGTATTTGAAATGGGAATGAGTGAAAAAGGATCACATTGGACATATAAAATGGGCAGTGTGAAAGTTAGTAAAAGAAAGGATGAGAAGGAATTAGGAGTGATTATTCAGGATGACTTGTCACCAGAAAAGCATATAAACAGAATCATTGGAGGCACTTATGGATTACTGACCAACATGAGAGTGGCTTTTAATTATATGGACAAGCAAATGCTGAGGGAGTTGATAGTGACCATGATAAGACCAAGACTAGAGTATGCAGCTGTGGTATGGTCACCTAATTTGAAGAAGCATATTAATAAAAAGAAGCAGATTGATAAACTGGAGAGGGTTGAACAGATCGCAACAAGGATGATACCATGCCTAAAGGAACTGACCTAAGAGGAGAGATTGGAAAGACTGATGTTACCAATACTGCGCGAGAGTAGGGAAAGAGGTGACTTGATCACGATGTTTAGAAATGTAAGAGAACTGGAGAGGGTGGATAGAGTGGATCTTTTTGTGTTGGATGATGGAAAAACAAGAGGTCATGACTTCAAGTTGAGGAAAAGTAGATGTCTTAATGATCTTTAAAGGTTAAGTTTCCCAAATAGAAGCATAGGTATTTGGAATGACCTAGACGGAGAGGTGGTGACAGTTAACAGTAATGAAAGTTACAAAAAGAGCCTTAACTACAAAAAGGGCAATTATCATGACCTAAAGAAATCTATCTATCTATCCATCTATAGCCCGACGCCCTAATCCTGCAAAGGGTGGCCGCAGACAAAACACCTCCAAGTCGCTCTCACCCACCATTTGCCTACCCTCCCCCCAGGTCACTCCCCCCTCCCTCGTATACTTCTCAACTCCATCTCTCCACCTTATCCTTGGCCTTCCCCTCCCTCTCCCTCCCTCCACCCCACCTGCATGCACCCTCTTAGTCCGTTTTTCATTCTCCATTCCACATGGGAAAAAGAGCTTGGGCCCTGTTCTCACAAGGCATTTTTAAATGCGGCGTCTACCGCCAGGGAAATGTAGCGGTTGTAAGTGTCCATCCCCAAGCAGACACATGTACCTCAAACCGCTAAACAAATGAGCGGTAGGAAGGGAAATGTCGGATCACGCGTTTGGACCAGCGGTTGAGAAAAACATGCGGTAGCGTGTGTACAATCCAATACACTACCATTGTCTTTGCTAACGTGCGTTTGAAAACGCCTCGTGTGAACAGGGCCTTAGAGGACAAGATTTAAATGTTATATATAGGAAATTCTGTGAACTTTATGAAATAGGAGTGCAGAATTACATCCTTCAGCACAAAGAAACAGAAACGAAAATAAACAAATAGTTTAATAAAGAATGTAAAAAATCAGAAGAAAAAAGAGACTTGTTGTGGAATAGATACAAAAGACACAATAGTGAGAGGGCATATCCATCCATCCATCATCTAATTCTGTGTCGCCCCACAGAGAAGCGTAGGAGCCCAAGGCTAGGCAAGTTGGTCCTGACATATAAGGTGAGTGTGACCAGCCTCACTTATCCCAGAGTGGCATTACGTGAGCAATAAACCCCAGCCACCCCTTGGATATGAACTTTCACCAGCTCAATCCGATTGGAGTGCCTTAATTACCCACTAAACCACTAGGTGCCAAAATTTGGTTATATGGTTACCACCCAGCATAGTAAATGGTTTCCTGGTGTACAGGAAACCGTTTGGCTTGTCACTCAGTGTAGAGTCACCTACAGGCAGAAGGAAGTGGAAAGAACAAAGAAGAGGAAGACAGAAGTGGGAGTGTAAAGTCACAAAGTCACCCGCAGGCAGAAGGATGAGGAAAGAATGAAGGAAAGAAAGACAGACGAGGATGGAAGGAAAGAAGGATGGAGGAGAGGAAAGGGAGACACCCAAAAGCAGCACTACATTGAGTGAGTGGATGGTGAGTGCCCCCACCTACCACAGAGAGGGCATATAACAACTATAAACAGGCAAGAAATGAATACCAGTACACAAGAATAAGGAAAGAAGCCCAAAAACAGTTTGAGGAGGACATCATAAACAAAAGTAGTGATCAACCGAAGCTATTTTACAGCTACATCCGAAGCAGAACCAAAGTAAAAGATAAAATACAATCCATTATGGATGAAGGGATCCTATATGCACAAGAGAAAGATATTTGTGAAGTACTGAATAAGAATTTCCAATAAGTTTTTACAGAAGAAAATAATTCTGAGAGGGCTGATATGGAACATGCATGCCCAGACATATTACCAGATATAAAAATATCAGAAAAAGAAATACAGGAAGAGTTAAGTAAATTAGAAAAAGGAAATGCAAATGGTCCAGATGAAATTTCATGTTGGGTGCTACATGAATGTGCAAAGGAGTTAAGTAGACCATTATCGTTAATATTCAAGGAATCCTTGGGTCAAGGTAAACTACCAGAGATTTGGAAGAAAACAAACATTGTCCCCTTATTCAAGAAAGGGAATAGACAAAATCCACTCAACTACCGACCAGTATCACTAACCAGTGTTGTACGTAAGATACTGGAAAAGCTAATAAGAAAATTTTGGGTAAACCACAAAGAAGAACACAATATGATAACAGAAAGGCAATTTGGTTTCAGAAAGGGAAAATCATGTGCTACTAATTTATTTAAGCTAATATGACAGAGTTGCAGAAACCTTACAGAAAAGAGAAGGATGGGTGGACAGTATCTATCTAGATTTCAAGAAAGCATTTGACAGAGTACCACACCAAAGACTTTTATGGAAACTGTACCATCAAGGAGGAATTCGAGCAAACTGTACTGTTGGATGCAAGATTTTCTCAGACAAAGGGAAATGAGAACAGTACTAAGGGGAAATTACTCATCATGGAGGGAAGTGACTAGCGGAGTTCCACAGGGCTCAGTGCTGGCACCAATTATGTTCTTAGTGTATGTAAATGACATAGATAATAATATTGGAAATGAAAGCTATCTAAATATGTTTGCCGATGATCCAGAAATACAAAGGAGAATTACTAACATAGACTCTCGTGAAGAGCTACAAAATAAATTAAATAAACTTCATGAATGGAGTAATACATGGCAAATGGAATTCAGTGTGGATAAGTGTCATGTAATCAAGTTTGGTAAAAGTGGGAAAAGACCAGATTGGAATTATAAATTAGGAAATAAAACCCTACACACATCAGAAAGAGAGAAGGACTTAGGTGTGATTATCAATAACAGAACAACTCTGGCAGACCACATAAATGAAAAGGTACAGAACATATATACACTGCTTGTAAATATGAGAATAGCATTCACATACATTAACGAAGATATGCTGAGGAAGATAATAACATCTTTCATTAGACCAACCCTGGAGTATGCATCAGAAGTCTGGAATCCTCGTCTCAAGAAACACATAGACAAGATTGAAAAAGTTCAAAGGGCTGCTGCAAGATGGATACCAAGCTTAATGGATTTAAGCTATAAAGAAAGATTGGAAAAATTGAATCTGCCAACGCTACAGGAGAGAAGGAAAAGATGAGACATGATTATGCTATATAGATGCATATCAGGGAAAGAGAAAATCGACATAAATGAATATATAACCTATGGGGAAGGACCAGCAAGAGGACACTGCAAAAAACTGCACATAAAGAGAGGTGATAAAGACGTAAGGAAATTTAGTTTCCCAAATAGGGCAATCGATCAGTGGAATGCACTACCAATTGAAATAGTGTGTGTCAAAACAATTTATCAATTCAAGGAGATGTTTGACAAAAATGGTTTAAGACACGGGACAATACAAGCTCGACTCATTCCTGTAAAGATACAGTTAGGTAAGAACACACACACACACACACACACACACACACACACACACACACACACACACACACACACACACACACACACACACACACAATCCA
>JAGKTI010039373.1:0-10570 GCA_018397915.1 Birgus latro | reverse complement strand
CACGCGTACAGCTTCAGCATCTGGTGGTGTATGTGGTAGGAAGAGGGGAGTGGTGATTGAATGGGCTCAGAATTGGATTAATAGAGAGGTGATGAAGGGTCTCGGTATGAGTGCATCAGTTATAGTGAAAGAACTACCTTGCATAGTGGTATGAAACTCCCAGAAGTGACTGGAGGTTTTCAGCCGTGTTGTGATATTGGGCATAAGTCTGTCATCTACTCTTAAATGTTCAGACTAAAGTACCCCAACCTTATGCTTCTATGTCTCAAAGGGGGTAGTAGGGCATTGGCTGTGACTGCATAATTTCTTCCAACTACTATCCTCTTCACAAGATAATTATGAGTTGAGGTAAGAACATATGTTAATCAGCAGGAGGGATGGTAATGTTCATATCATCATTATCATTTCCCCTTCATGCCCAACAAAGTGGTGTAAACTGGATTCAGAAAAAGGAAAAGAATAACACAAAAGAAAGAAAACTTCCAAAAGAGCCTCCATTGATATGAGCCTCCATTCACATATTATTCAATCCTCCAAGATCTTTGAGGGAGGAAAGTGGTGGGTTTATGGAGAAACTATTATTCTGTGACATGTAGGATTTGATTTTTTATTTTAAATTCTTCACGACTTGCACTTTTCCCTGTTTCTTTAAAGCAAAAAGTAAATAAGCATATACATCAACGCCATATTTTGTAGGTAAGTACATGGTTTTTGACCATGAGATGGAACAGAAAATATTATTGAACCACAGAATGAATGATCTGATGTGTGCCCATTCCTATTAGATATTTTGTTATGACTATTCTGATGTTGCATTTTCTTCCTCCTCATCCCCCCCCCCCATTCACAAATGTGGGAAATGGGGTTAGGGGGGTGATGACAGTAAAACGAGAATATTAATTTTTATGGCTTGCCTAATGAGCTGTAATTCAATATTCCCTTCACTAAAGGACGCCTCAACTAAACACAATAAAATTACGAGTATCTTATGCTAATATCATTCAAATAGGAAGGACACCATCACATAAAGCTGGTTAATGGAGATTGTTTGTCATCTCTTCAATATGAAAAGTCTCCCTAAGCTGAGTTGATGAATATTATTTAAAAGTAATAAAGAGGTTAGGAAAAAATATGTGTTGTCTGCCTGAAGGCGTCATGCCAGCTTAACCATGAAGTAGCCTATCATGAACTGGAATACCTGTCAAAGAAAAACACTATTAATAATCGATGATCTGTCCCTTGAAGAATTCAGACCACTTCATTCTCTTATGAATTAGGCTGCATCAGCCATGTTTTAGTTCAAATGATTCAAAGAATCAAGGTCAGTTCCTGCAAGTTCAAGTCTAGTCAAGTCACTGTTGCTTCATTAAGGTTACCTCAGGTCATTCGGGATATCGAATATACATTCAAACCCTTCATATCCTCTTCAGCTCAGTTAGATAAATTCAGGTCCACTAAGAAAAGTCTTGCTTATTTAGGTCGCTTTAGGAACATTTGGGCTAAATTAACCCTTTCTTTGCCATTGACTTCAGTTTAAGCTCCACCCAGCCACTGCCGTAGGCATCATTTTAAGCTCCGCCATGGCATTACCGCTGGCATCATTATAAGCTTCACCATTCCATTGCCATTGGCATCAGTTTAAGCTCCACCATACCACTGCTCTTGGCGTCATTTTAAGTTCCACCATGCCACTACCACTGGTGTTATTTGAAGCATCACCGCACACTACTGTTGGCGTCATTTCAAGTTTCGCATCACACTGCTATTGGAGTCAGTCTATGAAGCTCATTTTAAAGTTGTTCCCAATTTCCTGGTACTAATCAATGTCAGATATCCATAGGAACTCCCCACTCTCGATCCACGCTCTCGTGAGCTATTAATGGATTGACATCCACTTACTGAAAAATAAAAATAAAATCCTCGAGTCAGTATGGTAAACATTGTCAGTCTGTTCACTGCACCAAGTCATTATATGCAATATGGGAATGAAGCAAATGTATTATAACAAGACTTATTATTGTATATTTGAACATTAGTAGTTCACTATCACTATTAATGGAGCTGCCATGCAAGCAACCAAACAATTTTCCAATTGTGAAAGTATGCTTAGATGGCCTCCTTCACTCATCTATAATGGCTGCCTCTTATTTTTCATTATTTCTTGCAACTTCGCCGTTTTTTAGTACCTTACACACTGAATCCACCATAGCACTTTCCCTCCATCGGGAGCTCACTAGGTCCCACTGTGGTAGCAATGGGGGCAATAAAAGCTAGCAAGAAGATGGCATACTGAGGGAGAGGTGAAGATGTGGGTTCCACAGTCCCATAACATGTAAACCCCCCTTGTGAGTTACGCAATATCTGTCTTTCTAAAAATAAGTAACAGTCTCAAGGACGAAGACTATTAACATATACAGTGATTCATCCATACGTACTTGCTGTGTGGAAGAGGAAATACACAGAGAAGTTCCGGTACTTAACCATATTTCTTGCACGTTTTCATTAATTATTTTTGCCAGCTTTCATTTTTCTTCCCCGTTGCCACAGTGGGACCTAATAAACCTTAGATAGAGAAAAGGAAGAGTTGTGGTGGATTTGGCTCATCAAGGGCTCAACTACTATGAATTACAAGAAAAAATGGAGGCTCAAAAGAACATTTCCGACGAGTTTCAAATCACATTTTGTCAAGTTGTGTGACAGCCTGCCATATCCAATAATAGCCGTACTGACAGCCGAGGGTGGAATGACCATCACCTCATGGTCAGACTTTTCGGTCAATTTATGATGCTTTTCTTTCATATTCTCTTTTTATCTCTGGCCTCTGAGCACCGATTGGCCAGGCAACTCTCAGTTTTTATTAATAAATGTAAAATCCTGCCACCACAGCAGTTTGGAATTAGGAAGGGTTTACGTACTGTGCCTGTTGTTCTGTTCCTTTTCTCACTCATCAGCTAAAAGCTTCATTGGATGCGTGACATGAGCAGAAATTAGTTTCACTTGATTTTAGTTCTACATTAGCTTTAGTTAATCATAAGGTACTGGTATTCTTAAAGGTTTCACTAAGAATAGTACAATATTTCCCCTTATTTTTATTTTCCCCTACTTTTTAAGCTGACAGAGCGCAGTGGATGGTGGCTGATGGTAATATTAATCCCTTTAGTACAGATAAATGCAGTGGGCCACAGGGTATTTTCTTGATCTTTTTTTACTAGTGATATGTAGTGCGGAGTTTCATCCCAAAACGCTGGTGTACACTATTGGTCCCACTTCTTCTAGTGATGGAATTTATGTCACCAATATTCCGGGGAAAATACATGAAAATGTTATTAGTTGGTGTGAGTGGGGATACTGCCTGGCCCCACCTGACCCCCCTCCCCCCCTCCCCCCACACTCGGCAATTCACCTGTTAGCAGTGACCTGGCCAGTAAAGACATGTCACGCCACAGTCTCTCCAATGACAAAATTCACCATGAAAATGATTCCTGAGGTGGAGGACAAAGAAATGAAGAAGCTAGAGGGAGAAACAAACAGAAGTGATGAGGTGGTAATGTCGTAAAGGAAGGTGCCTTATACTGGGCTTTTGGGTGAGTGAACAATGCTTTTATCGCCTATATTATTGTGTGAAAACCAATATGGACTTGTACTACACATAAATTCGTACCAAATAAATAAATAAATACGTAATTTAGAGTGGCTTGAATTCGTTAACCCTTCCATAGTTCGTTTTCTTTAGCTCGGTACCCTGAGAAAGAAGGAAAACGTAAGGCTGACTGACACTTGTAATAAGCTCAGGAGGGCGATTTCTCTATGAATTTTCGATGTTTCTCACCAAAAGCAGAGGTTTGAGCCGAAAAAAAGAAAAGTTGAAAATCGGTCGGGTTCTAAGGGTGTGTTGCGTAATAAATCGGTCGGGACTGGATGGGTTAAAATACCTTTCCATCAGCACTTTCACTACCGATGCAGAGAACCCATGAGGATCATCGCTAGGTATATCAACATCTGTTACTGAATGAACTATCAAATCCAGCACAAATCCAGTTTTACAATCACAAAGCACAAAGAATTTGACAGCACATACTGATTAAATGCCAGCCTGCCCCTGAATAACACCAGCAAATCGTCAATAACCACTTTCTGGAACGGACAGAAAACCCTGGCAAATGATCCCTTGAGAATGGTAAGGATTGGTCTTGTTTTCCATAACCTGTCGTTCGGTGCAGGCCCGTAATTTCTGTTGAAGTGAAGGAACCTCAGGATGGCCAGGTACCAATCACGGGCCATGTACTTGCCGAAGACAGGTGTGCCCACGAGTTCATCCACCGACCAATAGTCATGCATCACATGTTTTCTAACATGCGCCATCAACATGGTCAGGGCGAGTCACACGAACATCTCACCCACCTGTACAGATGTCCAATCATGCGTGTGCGTGCTGTTGCTGGCGGCAAAGTCCAGCCAGCGCACGCACATGGCCTGGTGGAAATTTATCTCATCCACCTGGTACTGCATTAGAGCGGCCGAGAATATTGCCTTGAAGAGGCTGCTAATAGTCCAGGGCCTGGGGGGAAACTCATCCTCCTGGACGCCTGCACCTTCCTCATCAGAAGCCGGCACAGATGGCTCAAAGCCGGCACCATCTTCCCATACAAATGTATCAACTCTACCCACACGGGGTAGAGCTGGCCATCTGGCAGTTCCAGGACGTTTCCTGATCACTCTTGCACACCCACCTGCACGCCCACGGCAGCGGGGAGGGGGGGGGAAGGGGAGGGAGAGGTGGGGGAGTAAGTGGGTGATGACTCACCTGATGCAGAACTTTCCTGGGGAGACGCTCGGCGCCTCATCTCTACGTGGGGTTGAGTGGAAAATACCACACCTGAAGGGCGTGGTTAGGCCTGGAGGTGCTAGGCTGAAGTGTTGGGGAGCGCTGGATGACGAAACGTCGGCGAGCAGGCTGTGAGACTGTGGGGGAAACTGCACTGCTATGTTTATTCCGCAGATGACCGCCAGGTCTGCGGTCACCTTCCCAATGATCCGGCACATCTATTGCCGCCTCCTCCTCCTCGAAATCGTCGCTCTCATAGGCTCTCCCTTCTTTCTGGAGAAGCCTTAGAGCCTCCTCTGGCATCAGAGAGTGGGTAGGGGTTGAAGGGCGAGAGAGCTTGCTCTCAACGTGGTAACTTTTCTTCTCCTCGGAGGACATACTTTTGCTGAGTGTACATGATGAAACAGTGTCGTCCAAAGCACATCCTATAGCGCTATCACTTTGCCCTTTGGCTGGCACTAAGAGCTTAACTTTCGCGGGGGTTGATGAGGCGATCAGCCCCTCACTCAGTGCGATGGAATCGGACGATGTTGAGGAAGAAGACACAGCTCCTCACGCTACCACTGTCACGTACAGACTGAACCACACAACAGCAGGGTACCCGGCGGTCCTGCCTACCCGATAGGTATCATAATAGTCGTACGCTCAAGCAGTGGCGGGAAGGTGAGTGCGGTATATCACTTCAGCCGGCGGCACTCCGCGCCACAACTCGTTCAGCCCATACACGTCAGCTGACGGCTAGGGGTTACAGTGATCAAAGCATAAAAGAAGCCATAGTACTTAAACTAGTACATTCAGAACAGAAGTTCCTGGAAAGACGAAGACATTTTGGTCCGAGTAAAGCTACTTGCCAATTTATTTTTTTATCCATAGTTTATTTCTACTGTGGGAAAAAAAACAGTAGTTTTTTTTTTCTGGACAGAGAGCCCTCTCCTTTAAAAAATGTTATAGCATGTTGTAAATAAAGATATGCCTGTTGAGTTCCTTATTTACCTCTCACACTTCGAGTCTGTAACCCATGAAGATGTGGTGCATGTGTGTGATGCAATGCCTTTAGTAACTCTACGTAAATTAATGTCGTTGAGTCCCTCAGTACAACTGTTTGATCCTCAGAAGCCCAGAATCCTCAAGGGCTGATGGTTTAGAACACGTTCAGATTTTACATAAGGAGAGAACCCTCAGGCACAGATCTACAGTATGACCTTCGCAACTATTAGCCTATTGGGGAAGAGCAGCATATTTTGTGCCTTCCTCACAAAACTTTATCTGCAGCTACCAGGTGTTTGGAAGGATAACATCACGGTGTCATTGATCCCGGTATGGATACTGCCTTTTTGTTCATGTTTATTTATTTATTTTGGACAACCAGTGCAACAAATGGGCACCGTTATTAAGGATTAAATATGTATATGTTTTGTGGTAGATGGAGGCACTCACCATCCACTCGCTCGATGTAGTGCTACTTTGGGTGTCTGCCCTTTCCCCTCTTCCTTCCTTCCTCTTCTGCCTTTCTTATCTTCATTCTTTCATCTTCCCTCTGCCTGCGAATGACTTTACATTCCCTCTTCTGTCTTTTTTCCTTCATTCTTTCCTCTTCTTTCTGCCTATGGGTGACTGTACGCTGAGTGACAAGCCAAATGGTTTCCTGTACATCAGGAAACCATTTACTATGCTGGATGGTAACCATATAACCAAATTATGGTGTTATATGGTTTAGTGAGTACTGTAATTAAGATGCTCCAATCGGATTGAGCCGGTGCAGGTTTATATCCAAGGAGTGGCTGGGGTTTATTGCTCACGTAATGCACTCAGGGATGAGTGAGGCTGGTCACTCATCTTAAATGTCAGGACCAACTTGCCAAATAATCTTGTTGTTTTTAATGTATCAAAGACTTAGTTTTTACACATAGCAACCCGTCAAAATCTTCCACTGGAGTACCCACTAATGTTTAATAATATCCAGCTCAATCCTGCATCATCCTTGAACATGCTTGGGGTTTCATTCACACGGGACTTATCTTGGAAGGATCATTTTGCATCTCTTGTAAAAGTAATACTAGCTATGATTAGTGTTGTCATAGTTATGTTTTAGGGCTTGCTGTCTACATCTGTTTTCATTTTACCTACGATTTTGTATAATTATTGTATAGTAGTTTTCCCCATTTTTAAACTCACTCTTTTAAACCATCATCTTTCATACTTCACTCATCAAAGCGCTGAATGACCTCTCACGTCCCAGTGCTTGGCCTTCGGCCTAAACTTCATATTCCATTCCATCTCTTGTAAAATCTGCTTCTAAGAGATTAGGTGTGCTAAGTCAGCTACGTGCTTTCTTTACCCCTGCACTTTTGTTTACTTTATACACGGGTTTTATTCGCCCCTGTATAGAGTACAACCCTCATGTGTGGGGAGGCTCCCCACACACAGCTCTTCTCGATAGGGTGGAGTCAAAGGCTATTCGTCTCATCAACTCTCCTCCTCTTACTGGCTCCCTTCAACCTCTGTCTCTTCGCCGCACTGTTGCATCTTTACCTCTTTTCTCTCTCTACTTCAATGGTCACTGTTCCTCTGAACTGTCTGCTTGCATCCCTCCACATCTACGACGGGTGTGTCGCACCAGTCTATCAACAAACTCCCATCCCTTTTCTGTCCAATTCTCTATTGCAAGAGTTAACCGTTACTCCCAGTCCTTCATTTATGCAAGAAGTCAGCTCTGGAACTGTCTCCCTCTGTCTATATTTCCTACTCCCTATGATCTCCAGTCTTTCAAACGCTGTGTGTCCAGGCATCTCGAAATGAATGAATCATGAATTTGACTCTCTTTTGTATTGTTTTTGTTTTTTTCTTGGAGGGAACTGTTTTGCGGACTCAGCCTTTGGTTCCTTCTTCCTCGCATTAAAAAAAAAAAAAAAAAGCTCCGGGCTCTTACGCTCCTCAGGGGGAACATAGAACTGGCTGATGAATGGGCTGATGGACTATATATGTTACCAATCATGTAAGAGAATATCTAATGTGTTGTGGCTCCACATCCAGTTTTACTTTATTGCCTAACTATGAACAAGTGAAATAATTATGTACACTGTTATGAACAAACTTCTGTAATCGTAAATATCTACAGGAATGTAATAATTCTACTTAAATGGTGCCAGTGACCTTGTTATTTCAATTGTGATAACTACAACAGCTTTATCACCACACCTTGATTCCATTGATAATTTCTGAGACCATCCTGATACGGGAGTCTTTGTGATGCATCTGAGAAGACTGTAGTATTTTAATGCGACTGGCCACCATTGCATTGACGGGCAGCAACAGCACCATCACTGCCAACCCTGCCAACACTGATGGACCTGGTGAGCAGTGGCAGAATCATGATTAAATTTATCCAGAAAAATAGAAGTAAAACACATGCATACACACGTACCAAATAAAAACACAACAGTCCTATCTACATGTCCTACCGCAGTCACACCCTTTAGTCCCGTAAGGAGTAGCCACAGACAAATCATCTCCACTTCTCCCTGTCCTTTGTCATCTGGCTGCCCTCCCTCCACCTCACACCCACTCTCTCATGTATCTCTCCAGTCCATCCCTCCATCTCATCCTTGCCCTCCATCTCCCCATCCCTCTTTCACATGCACTGTCCTAGACAGCTTCTTATTCTCAGTCCTCTCCACATGGTCAAATCATCTCAGAGTAATTCTCTTGAGACTTTCAATCGCAGCCACATCAATACCAACAGGCTCCTTTACTTCCTCATTTGTCTGCCTGTCTCTCCATGTAACTCCCCATCCGCATCTAATATAGCTCAGTTCCACTACCCTCTCTTTTGACCTGTGTCCTTCAAACAGGGTCCACACTTCACTTCTGTACGTTAGAGTAGGGATCACAATACTGTCCTGACTTTATAACCTCCACGCTGTTTCCTATTACTTAGCACTACTTTCAGTGAACCAGCAACCTTTCTTCCATGCTGTACCCTTTCAAGCACTTCACGCTCTAAACTTCCATCCCTACCTGTAACACCGCTTACTGTAAATACTTCAGTGAGCACACATTATCCATTTCTTTACCATCCAGCATCACTGTGCATTCTGTGACTTAATTTTTCCTCACAAACCACAGCCTTACTGTTATCTACATTCACTTTTAGATTCCGTTTCCTACATGCACTCTCAAGTTCATTCCCCATACCTTGCATCTAACATTCATCTTCACTTAACAATACAGTATCGTCAGTAAACAATAATACAACAAATTCCAAACCTACCCCTGTCTCATTACAGACACTCCAGCATCCACTGCCCTTCCCTGTATCCCTTTTACTGTATCACTCCATCCATATATACTGTATATACAGAACAACCACGGAGACATGACATACCCCTTTTTTCAATCCAGCATTCAGATCAAAGAACTCGGTTAATTCACTATCTACGTTCAACAACCCTAGCTCCCCTATAATAAATACTTCTCACGGCATATATACTGTATATATAGATAGATATAGATATAGATATAGATACATAGATATTAGAGATTATATACCCCCAAAGTTACCTTAGCGTATTCTAAAATGGTCCCTAGAAAGGTTAATTTTACAGGAACTACAGTGTTCTCGTACCGCTGAATGAGCTGCACCACACAATGAACGGCCTATTCTAGCAGATATTTTTTTTTTTTTTTTTTTGGCTATTGACCACCGGCACGAGGGCTTGGTGAATGACTTTGGGAGAGGATGTAAAAAAACGGAATCTAAAGGTGAATGTAGGGAAAAGTAAAGTCCTCGACAGAAATGAAGTCACTAAATGTACAGTCAGGTCGGAGGAGGAGGAGGTATTGGAAAATGTGTGCATTTAAGTACTTCGGTAGTGTGATGGGTAAGGATGGAAGTTTAGAGGATGAAATGATTAAATGAGTACAACAAGGAAGAGAAGTTGCTGGTTCTTTAAAAGCAGTGATGAGAAATAGGGAAGTGAGCATGGAAGTAAAAAAGCAGCTGCATGACAGCATTGTGATGCCAACTCTAACGTATGGAATTGAAGCTTCGCCCTTGCTGCAGGGACGTAAGTCAAAATTAGAGCAGTGGAAATGAGTTATTTGAGGAGAGCATGTGGAGTTACATGGAGAGACAGACTGACAAATGAGAAAGTGAAGGAGCGTTGTGGTGTGGATGTGGATGTGACAGAAAGCGTTAGGAGAAAATTATACAATGATGTGGTTTGCCAATGTGGAGAGGATGGAGAGCGAGAGACTAAATAGGAAAGTGTATGTGGGTGAGGTGAAGGGATACACAAAGGCGAGTAGTTTTATGAATCCCGTATATTTCGTCCTATTATGCGGTATTTTTACAAGCGAGCGAGCAAGTGTAGCGCAGCGGCCAGGCACGACACTGCCCGACTGCGATGGTTTTCAGAGGCCAATAACTTTTCTGATATGTGATATAGAGAAGAGATTCTTGCAGCAGGTAGTAGATACATTTAATAATTTTTGTTTTTAGTTATGTATTTACTCACGAGACCAAACAAACTCCTTGGAATCTCAGCTTTCCGAGCGAATGAACTGTGAGCTTCACATACAGCATTATGACATCGATTTAAAGCACTGTGAAAGTGACTCATGCGAGGTATGAGTTGTTTTCCACTTTCATATGTTGATTACACGCGCGTGCGCACATGCATACGTGCTTGTGTGTGTGTGTGTGTGTGTGTGTGTGTGTGTGTGTGTGTGTGTGTGTGTGTGTCG
>JAGKTI010039372.1:0-10571 GCA_018397915.1 Birgus latro | reverse complement strand
CAGCAAGATGAACCCCAAGGTATTATTAATTTACATGCTTTCCTGGCCCGCCTTCACCTCCCCTTCCCTCTTGCACGTTGCTTTACTCTTCTGTATCGTGCATCACTCGTGTTTCCCCCCCGTATGCGTCTCTCGGGGATCATTGTGGCTCTTTATGTGTCTTAAGTGTGATTACGGTTCGCTGGCCCGTATCCTTCAGTGCTACGTGTTAATGCATATACCTGTGTTGCTGCTACTGTGTTGATTTCGTGTGTGTGTGTGTGTGTGTGTGTGTTTTACCACTTCAACCTGAGGACATAATCTTTGTTTTACTTTTTTTACTAATTATATCTTCTGTTATAAATCTTACGTGCAATCTTGTACTTAGGCCTATTAAAGGTCATGTTATATTCACTATTAACTCTTTCGTTTCCTCTTGTAGTCTGCGCTCATTGGCCTGTTTTATGCGCCATGTTATCACCTCTCAGTCGCATTTCTCGTTGGCATATGAAATTTTGTTCCACTTCTTCCTTATAGATGTATTTTGTATATTGCATCTTAATATTCACTTTTATACCATTTATCTCTTACCATCGACAAATTTCCAACAGTAACATGCAAGAAGGTATTAAACTGTAACAGGCAAAACAAATCGCAAAGGACAAGGTGTTGTGAAATCTTATAAGCCAGCGACAGTGTGATCCTCAGACTTGTGATAAATATTGTTGTAACTCATTTTTGCTGTCCTGCATTCTGTGTATTTTTTATTTATTTATTTACTTATTTAGTCATTTATTTTCATTTATTTATATTTTACTGACGAGTACTGTGTGCCTGGCAGTCTAGGGTCGTATTTATAAACCCTCTTAAGCTTAAATTGTATATTAATTTGCTTGTGTTTACATTAATTTTGTCTTCACTCCTCGAGCTGCCAAACATTTCATAATCAAACCAGAGCAGACAATAAATAAATAGATAAGTAAATAAAGAAAACTAATGGATCAGAGCTAATGGTTAACTGATACGGAGTTTTGGTTATCGTATAAGTTGGCTATGATCCCTTATAAATACTTCCCCTGCGCGCCAGCTGGAGTGGTCTTTTGTCCTGGCCGCATCGATTGGAAGCCACAAGAGGCGCCTGGAGGGTTTTAGAATATGTGATATTACCAGGGGTCTCTGGTCCCTGTACCTCGCAGTAGGCCTGTGTCATGGCAGTGTGGTCTCCTGATGTAGGTATTTGTATGTACCAGTGTATGTACCAGTGTATATACCAGTGTATATACCAGTGTATGTACCAGTGTATATACTAGTGTATGTACCAGTGTATGTACCAGTGTATGTACCAGTGTATATACTAGTGTATATACTAGTGTATGTACCAGTGTATATACCAGTGAATGTACTAGTGTATATACCAGTGTATGTATCATTGTATGTACCAATGTATGTACCAGTGTATGTATCATTGTATATGTACCAGTGTGTGTATCAGTGCGTGTACCAGTGTATGCTTTTTGGCAAGTGTTGTGCTCAGATGTATGAGGTATTTTATTTACTGCCTCACTTATTTACCTAGTCACCTATTACTCACTTATTTTCTTACTTATTTACTCACTTGTTTGATTACATATTTACTTATTTGCTACGTATTTACTACATACTTACCACGTATTTTCTTACCTGCTTGCTGGTTAGTTTCCTTTCTTATGTACAGTGCTTAGAAAGTCAAAGTGTGTAGCTTTTTGAACCTGTTTATTCTGTGAGCACAAAACATATCATCGCGTTGTGTTGCTGTGTATCCCATCTCCATCTTTGCGCGGGGAGGGGGAGGGGGTGCGGGTCTGGGCTGAATGAAAATGTTTGAGAGCAGCAGTAATGAAATAATGATGATAATAATAATAATAGTAATAATAATAATGATAATGATAATAATAATAATAATATAATAATAATAAGAGCAAGAGCAATCCGAGTTTGCAAACCTCCGGCAAGGCTGAAGTGCAAGGATTGTAGGCATTATTTATCGAGTCAGAAGCAAAGATGTTGAAATTGCCACTGTCCTTCAGTGGTAAAGAATCCTTTTAAAAATTCATGGATCAGGATGATGATCCGGATCACCAACAAAATCTAATGGATTGTTCCTTGGGCCATACCCTACCCTTCCAAAAAAATTTCAGCAAAATCCGTTCATAACTTTTTGAGTTAACTTGCAAACAGACAAGCAAACCAACGTCAGGAAAATCATAACCTCCTTGGCGGAGGTAATAATAATAATAATAATACATAGAGGCCCCCGCAAGGGGGAATCACACCAGCCGCGAGCCGATCATATCTAGCGCGGCTCGGAATATGGCCTTGACCCATTTTCTCCAATTTTGAACCCGTAGGAGATTTTCACCCCTACTACACACCTATAAAATTTTGTGATGATATCTTGAGCGGTTGCGAAGTTATCGTGGTAACATACACATGGACCTTTTCTTGGGGGAAGCAGCCTAGGTATATAGATAGATAGATAGATTTTCATCCTGATTACACACCTGTAAAATTTTGTGATGATATCATGAGCGGTTGCGTAGTTATCGTGTTAACAGATACACACAGTCAGACAAATATACCAGCATCGCCATCGCGGGTGGTAATACTGTAATAATAATAATAAAAGGTTGTCGTACCGTGTGTCGTTATCGTCTGTATTGTGTGCTGCCTTCGGGATCTGAACTAAATCGTCTGGCGATGGCTAGCTTCTTCTAAGGTGTTAGGTGGTGCCGACCATCATCCACTTACGTGATGTAGAGCTCCCTTCTTCCTTCACCTTTATCACTATTTTCTTTGTCTGCCTTCCTCTCCTTGTATTTCTTCCATCTTCCCAGCAACTTTTTATTACTCATCTTGCCACTTCAGTTATCTCTAAACTTAGTGACGGGCCTAATGGTTTCCTGCAACCGAGGAAACCATTTACAACGCTGGGTAATAACCATACAACCAAATAATGATGATGTGGAGCCTAATATAGTACCCTTGTTAACTGGCCAAATGCGGCGTCCATCAGTGAACCATAGCTCCACACTTTTCCCCGCTCCTCGCTGTGATGAAGCACTGTCTACCGCGGTTCACTGCAGGGGACGGCACTGCAGGGACAGTCACTTGCCTGCAGTTGATGGATCTCCTCGGGCAAACAGACCGGGAATACTCAGCAGCAACAAGACTGCAATAACGCCATTGATGGAACGGTCTATCACTCTGTCTAAAGCCAGACGCCATGATCCCGTAAGGGGTGGCCGTTTGTCTTTGAGTTTGTTGTTTTACGGGGAAGGACACTAACCCTACGCCAACCCACTTGTTGACATGTAGGGAACACGTATGGGTTGGTTATATGATCACCACCCATCGTTGCAAATGGTTTCCTGACTTACAGGAAACCATTAGGCTTGTCACTCAATGTAAAGTCACCTGAAAAGGAAAGAGGAATTATAAAAGGTGAAGGAAGAAGTAGGCAGCACTACATCAAGTGAGTGGATGATGGTCGCCACCACCTACCACCAGTGGAACTATAAGGAAGATAAATTTCGGTGGGTCATAATGACTGGGTGTGGCGTGGTGTGCAGCTCCCTTGCAGCCTCTGTGTTCTGTGATTATTTCTGTGTTCTCTCTAATTATTTCGATGTGTTCTCTGGTTTTATCGGTGTGACCAGTGAGTACTTCTCTGTGCTTTATCATTATTTCTGTGTGCCATGTAATTTTGTGTGTGCTCTGTGATTATTTCTATGTGCTTCTGTCATTACTTCTGTGTTGGATGTTTGTGTGCTCCTTAATTGTTTGGTTGTGCTTATTACCTGTGTGGTGTTCTGCGCTGCACCCCTGCGGCGTGTGTTCTGTGTGCTCAGTATTCTAGGTGCTCTATGATTATTCAGTGGCCGCCTGGGGGTGCTTACATAGGCATTATTGGACCCTAGCCAGACCGCGGGAAGGGAGGAGGGGAGGGGAGGAGGAAGGGGGAAGGGAGAGGGAGAGGAGAAAGCTGGGAGAGGAGGAGATATACGGAGATGTTGGTGGAATGTTAGATAGATACATAGACAGATAGAGAGAGAGAGATTGATAGATAGACAGACAGAGAAGGGGAAAGAGAGAGAATGGGGAAAAGAGTGCAAGAGAAAGGGAGAAATGTAGGCATAGTAAAAATACCAAGATAAATACTCGTAGATGGATATATGGAGAGAGAGAGAGAGAGAGAGAGAGAGAGAGAGAGAGAGAGAGAGAGAGAGAGAGGCTAGACTTTACGTTTTTGAATTAGATATTTGGGCCAAAAGTTAAGGTTGGATTAAAGTTGGGAAATAAAAGGGCAAATTGGAAGAGAATGGAAAACAGTGAAGAGGAGGAGGAGGAGGAAAAAGGGAGGAGGAAGGAAGAAAGGAAATAGCAGAGGAAAACAGAAAAGAGGAGGGTGAGGGGAGGAAAGGAGAGTAAAAGATGAGGAGGAGGAGGAGGAGAAAAAATGGAGAGAGAGAGGAAGAATGAAGAGAGGGAGATTAAAATGGGTGGAAATGGGGACAAAAGAGTGGGTTAGAAAAAAAATAAAATGAGAGGGAAGGAGGAAGCGGAAAAAATATATGGAGGAAGAGGAAGGAAAGGAGAAAGAAGAGAGGCAGAGGAAAAGAGGGAGAAGTAGGAAAAAGAGGAGGTAGAGGAAGGGGGAAGGAAAGAGGAGAGGATGGAAGGTGAGCAGGGCAGCATTAGGCCTATATTGTGTCGCGGTGAGGTGTGGCCATATTGAGTTTGGCTCAGGGAAGAGAGAGAGAGGGGGGGGGGGAGGAGAAGGTAAATCAAAAGGGGCGGAAAAGAGAAAAGTGGAGCGATGGAAGGGTTAGAAGAGGGAGTAGACTGGGAAAGAGGTGGGATATAAGATAAGGAAAAAAGGAGTAATGTTGAGGGTGAATAGAAAGAGAAGAAAAAGAGGAAAGATATTTGGAAGAACAAGTCGGTAGGCGACGATGGCCGGCTGTAAGCGGACCAGGCCTTGTCAGCGACCAGACGTGGATTCGGTATTGAGCATTATTTTACAAGAAAGAAGAAAAAAAAATCAAACATGAAAACGCGACTAACAATGAAGGCAGCGCAAGCTGGATAATAACCACACTCAACCATACTTGTAGATAGCGCTGCCAGCAACCAGAAGTAAGTTTCGGGACCAAAAGTTATGTAAGAAGGTACTCCTGGACAATATTCCATCTAAGATTCATGGCCCTAGGTCAGTAACCTTCAGAGCATTAGCATTTCGCGCGAGCTTAGACGCAGTTTTAGCGATTTTCATATTTATTGCAATTGATGACTTCTGAACCCTAACCTGGTGGATATGGGTCATGGATGTGCGAGGCACACTTGTAGTACTCATTAACGTCTATAAGCGTGCAAAATTTCATTCGATTCCATCCTCCCACTGTGGAGTTAGAGGACTTGAAATTCGTGGAACGGCCCACCCAAGGTACACCCACGAACCAAAGTTTCGCCACCTCCTTGGCTGGCAGTAAGGCGAAGTCAGAGTTGAAGTTAGGCCTGACGATCAGACAGGCTGGTGTTTCAAGTTAGTAACGAGACTGATGGTTACAGAGTAACTGTAATATAATTGAAATGTATTTAATTACAGAAATATTGTATTTATAACTGTAATAGAAACTAATCATAAGTATATGTATTTTTGATAAGTTAATTGTAATTTTAGTGTAACTATGAGAAGGGAGGAATTTTATAATGGTAAGTTACCATGTAAACAGGATTTGGAGGCAAGTAAAATACAGTACGAAGAGTGGCAACTGCTAGTGGACTGCGCACGTCAGTGACATGACGGTGATACATATTATAATCGACGGTCTTCTGCTGCTACTCCTGTCCCTCTTAACCAAAAGGAATTCTTCCCAAAATCGAGAATATGTAATTGCAATTGTAATTATAATTTTGTTTTGCAGTATTGTAAGTGACGTTACAGTAATTGCTATTCCCAAATGTATTTCTATTATAATGTAAATGAATTTATAGTAATTATAAATGTCATCAAATTATTGGCGTGTAATTCCTTCACTCATGCTCGACTTCGAACGTCCTTATCCAGCGCCTGACAGATTAATCCCCATAAGCCGACTGATGTCATTAACCGAGGTTCCTGCTTGATAGTGGCCCACTATCAGGGATCTTCTTGTTATCACATCAGGACGATTGCTGTGAGTGTTAGCTGGGCGTTGGCCTCCACATCCTGGACTAGCCTCCATCACTGATAGAGAACACACCGCATTTAATGAAAACATGAAATCCTAAATAATAACTGGCTATGATATTTCCTAATTCAGCAGATAAATTTCTACATTATTCAGCATTTGCATTTATGAGACACGGACAACGGCTGTCACACGAAATAACTTTGCCAATCACCTCAGTCACTTGATTTCCTCCTGCTGCAACTTTTTTTCTTTCGTTTTTTTGACTATCGGCCATGGTAGGCCATTAAGCCAATCTGCAACTAACTTATCCACGGCTTTATATACGAAGTTGAGGAATCGCATTCTTTGCTTAAGAGACTTTGGGATGCGGAATATAAACCTCATCATCAATCTCGTTACCAACCTGAAACACCAGCCTGTCCGATCGTCCGGACTATCTTCAACTCTGTCTTCGCCTTACTGCCAGCCAAGGGGGTGGCGAAACTTTGGTTCGCGGGCGTACGTATTATAGGTGGCGCTGCCAGCCACCGGAAATGAGTTTCGACACAAAAAGTCAGTTCTGTATGGAGATACTCCAGTGCAACATTCCACCCAAGAATCATGGCCATGGCTTAATAACCTTTGGACCCCTTGCGTTTTACGCAAGCAAGGTCATAATTTTAGTGCTTTTCATGTTTTCTGCATTTGATGACCTTTGACCTCTGACCTGCCGGATATAGGACATGCATGTACGAAGCACACTGTTAGTAGTCATTAACGTCTATAAGTATGCAAAGATTCATTCGATTCCATCCACCCACTATGGAGCTAGGAAACATGAAATTCGCAGAATGGCCCACCAGAGCTACAACTTCTAGGTGGCGCCGCCAGCGACTGGAAGTGAGTTTTGACACTAAATGTCATTTTTTTATGGATGTACTCCAGTGCAACATTCCACCCAAGAATCATGGCCCTGGCTTAATAATCTTCGGAGCCTTAGCATTTCGCTCGAACATAGTGGTGATTTTAGCTATTTTCACTGTTTTTGCATTTGATGACATTCGACCCCTGGCCTGGCCAATGTAGCACATAGGTGTACGCTAGACAGTTGTTGTACTAGTCAGTGTCTATAAGCATGCAAAGTTTCATTCAGTTCCATCAAGCTGCTAGGGTACTAGGGGGTCATTTTTGAAAACCGGTACTGGTTGCTAGGGATGCTGAGGCCAATCTTTGTGGGGCTGCCACTTGAAAACTAGAAGAAAGAGGAAAATGGATGCCACCCTTCCGATAGGGAATGACCTCAAGATTGTGCCTGAAGAAGTCAGAGCTTTCTACACCCATTAGTAATGCTTCTGCTTCTCAAGAAGTGAAAAGTACGAAAAAAGTGTTTTTTCGGCCTTTGCTTCGTAACAAGAAGTTCTCTCTCTCTATATATATATGGTTGAACCAGTGTCGCATACTATAGTCGCGGCACGCGACTCTGAGGTTGTTACGATCGTGCTGCGGCAACCTACCATTCAAAAGTGCGTCTGATTTCGTGTATAATGTGAGACGCATGTGATTCGTGAATAATATGTTCGTGTATAATAATATTCGTGTATAATATATTCGTGCATAATAATATGATACGTGTATAATATGATACGGAATCGGACGCACTTTTGAATGGTGGGTTGCCAGGGTACAATAATGGCATCCTCAGAGTCGTGCGCCGCGACTATAGTATGCCTGCACCCAATCGGCTTAAGGCGGGCCGATTACACTTGGTTCACGGACTACACACACAACAAAAGCCACCACAACACAACAGTTACACTCACAAGCACTTCTCACCCTATATACAGTCTCAACCAGACAGCCTAAGCCACTGGGTAGAGATATATGGCTTGTATCGTCCCTGTTTCGGTAGGGATAGGCCGGTCCTGCAGTGGACCTCAACGGCTGATGACGATGACGACGATATATATACAGTATATATTCCCAAGCCAAACAACGTCGTGCGCAGGCATCAAGAATAACATAATACGTCATGGGATGCAAGGGATTTTAAAATAACAGATCACTGCCATTTTTTCTGTAACCGAGGATAGACGGGAAGAAAACTGTAGGTCGTATCATGAGTGGCATGGGGCTTCGTAGCACCTTTTCCCCAGCGATTCATCCTATATATTACACCTTAGCATTCCCTTTGTCATGTTTTTCTTATATGCATTTTGACGTCGACATGGTGCATAAGTAACATAGGGGAGAATACTAAAGAGTGATGGGCAGAGAGAGATGTTACGAAATTTCCAATCCGTTTAGAATACCCGTGTTCTCGTTGGGTAAGGACGCTCCCTAACACCTCTTCCTTAACGATTTATTTTCCAAACTACTCATTAATATCCCCTGGTTTGCTTCTTATGTCTGCAGTATCGACATAGATTGCATGAATAACACAAAAGAATATAGTAGCGGAACAGAATCAGAAATAAACCGTTTAGGAGGTGGTGTTAGTAATCTTCCTAACTGCAAGAGAATACCGCCCTCTGACACACGGCCAGGTGCAGTGGGAGTGGTCAGGGTGGGTGCGTCACTGGCCAGGGTGTGTCCGGCATAATTCACCGATGACGCAGTGAGTTCTCTGCCTTCTCATCCCATGTACCATTTTATATTTCCTTAGTTGCCTACCACTGCATCCATAGTTATGTAGGGGAGAATAAATGAAGCTGATTGACGTGAGATTGTTACCAAAATGTTATTCGAAGTACGGGAAAGTGTGTGTGTGTGTGTGTGTGTGTGTGTGTGTGTGTGTGTGTTTATTTCTCCCCTTCTAGAGGAGAGTCAATATCGATCTTTTATTTCTGTATAGCCATGGATGAATGTCANAACTCATAGATTCTGTTCCATAGTTCGAGAGGCAGCTAATAGTTTCAGCTCGTCGTGTAGCAGTAGTAAGGATGTACCACTAGTGTTACAGTACATTTATCACCGGCTAGGAATCCATGTCCTAGGTGAAGGCGAGAAGCATCGTCCCTGTGCCTCACCCTCTTGTCACGGTGGATTATGTACTGCAGGACCCGTACTGTGGTTGGTGTAGGGTATTATATTAGGATGGCTGTCCTCAGAGTTTTCACCAGCAGCACACATTAAAATCACTGTCAATTGTTAGGCAGGAGAGTATATTATTACCTTAATTTGGTATATTCACTGTTTGAGTCAGGAGTGTATCAACTACCATTTCCTCACCAGCAGCACACATTAAAATCACTGTCAATTGTTAGGCAGGAGAGTATATTATTACCTTAATTTGGTATATTCACTGTTTGAGTCAGGAGTGTATCAACTACCATTTCCGAGTGCCTGTTCTGTTCCGTACCTCAGTGAAGATTAATTTTGGCCACTGAAGGACTTCCCGGATGAGCAGTGAAGAGAGCTGGATGGGGAAAGGCTAAATTGAGGTTGATTCATCATATCAGCCGCTCTAAACTTGGCGAGCCTCCTGCCTGCCACGTTTAGCCGCTGGGGTTCGGAGTCTGGTCGTCTTGGGTCATTTTTTGCAGGTCGCTCCCTAACTCCTGCATTCACAGGACGTAGTTCGTATTTTGTTTTGGCTATTTGCAGACATTTTATTTCAAATTATCAGAAACTTCTCGAACTGGAGGGGTTACATACAGACTTAATTAACCCTTACACTGAATAAAGTCGTCAGAACGTTGCAAGAAGAAAATAGAAATAAAAATGTTTTATTGAAGTGGTTAGTGTCTGGGTGTCCTTTTATTTTGTCCTATATCTTACGTACCGCACCAGGAATGAAAGGAGTGAGGAGTTCGTGGAAATTTCTATCTTGTGGCCATATCCGTAAAACTTTCAACACGAAATATATTAGAGATAATTTCTAAAGTACGTGGCGAAAACCGAACGTGTCTGGACTTCCTGTATCGTTGTTGACTTCATCCTGTAATGTATCGTCAGCAAGGGTACAGGAAGCCTAGACACGTTCGATCTTGGTCGTGTAATGTGGGATGCAGACTAATTACAGCAAATGACCACAGGGAATAGGCGTTCCATAACTGACCTCCCCAAAATTAGGTTCTTGTTTTTCCCTTCGCGTCATAACGCCTTGAATCCAATGACGTGTTTCACTGATATATGTCTGCTGTTTCCAGACGATTTTACTCAGCTCTGGGAAGACATAGAGAAGTGAGGAGCTTAATGAAGGCTATATCTAAGCCCTCAAAAACTCTATCCAAATTCTCAGTAAATCTGTCTGGAGATAACAAGAATAAAACGAAAAGTATGTAGTAAGATTGAAGGGGATTAGTATTAAGTATAAGGCTGCAGGGTCCTCGTTCTGCGTGGTGGCAAACATTATACTTTTATGTGGCGGGATGGCGTATTGAGTGACTGACTGCTTGTTTG
>JAGKTI010039371.1:0-10571 GCA_018397915.1 Birgus latro | reverse complement strand
TCCCCCAGCTCTGGTTGGTTCCCTCCCTATCTCTCCACCCTCCCCCACCCCCACTTCTCTCCCATGTGTATGTGTGTGTGTGTGTGTTAAAGAGAGAGAGAGAGAGAGAGACTGGGGAGAAGGGTAGTAGGGCAGTTTGGGTTTCTTGTCTCCCTCAGCAATCCCTCCTTGTCTCCCTCCCAGTCTCTGCACCCTCCCTCACCTCCACTTGTCTCCCTCCCCATCCCTCCACCCTCCTCCACCCCAGCTTGTCTCCCTTCCACCCTCCCCCACCCCCACTTGTCTCCCTCCCCCAACCCAGCTTATCACCCTCTTCCAATATATTCCACTATGCCGGGAATCGAACCCGGGACTCTCATTATCACCCTCTGGTCCCCCCACCCTCCCCCACCCCTGTCTGTCTCCCTCCTCATCCCCTCACCCTACCCCACCCCTGCTTGGTATGCTGCCAGCTGCCTGCCTGGCTGTCAGTTGCCCTGAAGCATCTCACACCACACGTCCCATCGTCTTACATTCCTGCATGTGATGTTTGATGTCTCATTTTTTAGCAACGGCATTGTTTATGAGAATAATAACATTACCTATGGTGCGTCTGTGTCAGTCTTTATTGAGTAAGGTATATGAAAATTTGGGCCTGGAATGCACCTCTGGTTTTTCTTCAGTATCTTATTGGGAAAATTGCTTCGATATCCGACGTATGACATACTTGCTGACAGAACACTCCCACTGGTACGCAACACTGCCAAATACCAGGGTAGACCTGTACTATTTAAATCCAGAAAAACAAAACAAAACAGTCTTAACTTTTCACAACACATTAAACAAGTGAGTAGCAACAAAGCTTATTCATTACTCTTTTGCCAAATTCAGTATTATACAAACTTACCAATTCAGCTATTTCACATACTGTGATACTATATAATAAACCATTACCACAAATGAGCATTTGTTAAAGTGGGTGAAGCAAAAATAGAAAACCAGTATCAATGCCATACATTATTTTCCCACCTCTTAGCATCAGCTTTGATGTCAGCCATTATCCTGGAGGGCATGAAAATACAACAGGTTACAGTGATTATAAAATATAGTCAATGATCTATCTATCTATCTATTGCCAGACGCCATAATCCCGTAAGGGGTGGCCATTTGACTCTGAGTTATTTGTTTTACAGGGAGGGGCACTAACCCTCCACCAACCCACTTGTTGACACGTAGGGAGCACGTATGGTTTGGTTATATGGTTACCACCCAGCGTTGTAAATGGTTTCTTGGCTTACAGGAAACCATTTGGCTTGTCACTCAATGTAAAGCCACCTGTAAAGGAAAGAAAAGCAATAAGAAGTGACAGGAAAGATGATAAAGGATAATGCAGTACACATAATTCAACAATTCCAAGGAGATAATAAATACAGCAAACTAATCCATATGCTTAATTACATTTAATATAATAATGTATGCTGAAAACCTCATATACTTTGATATTGTAATCCAAAATACTCTATCATGAACAATCATACACCATGGCTAAATATAAAAGGAAAATGACTAATGTTCCTACTACAGGTATCCTTCATTCACACTCGCACCTCTTTACCATTTTACTTTGGGAAATGGCAGGTGAATATTTTCTTCCATGACATTTATACTAATTGTCATTATTAAAAAGCTACAAATAATACATCAACAAATAATACATCACAGAATATGAAGTTGTAGGAAGAAAGGTAAATGCAAAAGGAAGAGGTATTATCAAGTGTTTTAATGCCATAATGATATGTCTATAAATCTATCTATTGCCAGACGCCTCAATCCTGCACGGGGTGGCCACAAACAAATCGCCTCCATGTCGCTCTGTCCCCCGCCATTTCACTACCCCGCTCCCAACTCACACCTCCCTCTCTCATGTACCTCTCCACTACATCCCTCCATCTCATCCTCAGCCTCCTCCTCCCTCTCGCCCCCTCCACCTCACTCATATACACTCTCCTCGTCAGTCTTTCACTCTCCATCCTTTCCACATGCCCAAACCACCTTAACGTGTTTCTCCTAACGCTTCCTATCACGTCCACATCCACACCACAACACTCCTTCACTTCCTCATTTCTTAGTCTGTCTCTCCATGTGACTCCACATGCTCCTTTCAGATAACTAATTTCCACTGCTCTCACTCTTGACTTCTGTCCTTCCAACAGGGTCCAAGCTTCACTTCCATATGTTAGAGTTGGTATCACAATACTGTCACATAACTTTTTCACTTCCATGCTCACCTCCCTGTTTCTTATCACTGCTGTCAATGAACTGGCAACCTTCCTTCCTTGCTGCACCCTTTCAAGCACTTCACCCTCCAGACTTCCATCCTTACTCATCACACTACCCAAGTACTTAAATGCACTCACTCCCCATCCAATCTCACTAATGCAGTTTATGGCTCTGGTAAATAATTACATGTTGGACAAAGCTTTTTCCCTAAACCACATTGTGGCTACAGTTATCACAGGATGCAGAACCTGTGACCGCAAGGTTGAGGTTTAAAGCTGACCCTTGCTGCTATATCGCACATTTATTTTCTACTGTATTTTTAATTAACCTATTACTACCAACTTTCAAAGTTGGGCTAAGAGAGGATTATAGTCCTGGGTAGCTATGTTGCATACTGCCAATGAGTTAATTTTTTTCATTCCTTGTAGCTGCAACTGTTTCCTCTTAAATATTTCTTAACAAAACAACTGGTAGAAGTCTATATATGAGGAAGGGGAGGGATAAACTGGATATTCACAGGCATCCACGCACACACTTTTTTGTCTTTAATCAAGAAATAGTTTTTATTTTTTTGGAAAGAAAATGGAATTGTATTTTGTTTTTGTTGATTTGGTAAAGGCCTTTGACAAAGTCCCTAGAGAGGTGGTGAAGTGGGCAATGAGAAAGCTAGGGTTAGAAGAGTGGCTGGTTAGGGTGGTTATGGCCATGTACGTGGGTGCTCGCACCCAGGTAAGAGTGAATGGAGTTTTGAGTGTTGAGTTTTCCGTGAATGTTGGTGTGCATCAGGGGTCAGTTTTGAGTCCCTTGTTGTTTATCATGGTGCTAGAAGCCCTCTCACGTGACTTCAGAGATGGACTCCCATGGGAGATGTTGTATACTGATGATTTGGTGTTGATTGCAAAGAATGAAAAGGAGGCAGAGGAAAGATTTAAGAGGTGGAGAGATGGTATGGGGTGCAAGGGCTTAAGGGTAAATGCAGATAAAACAAAAGTGATGATATCTAGGGTTGGTGGCAGTACAATCAGAGGAGAGGGAGAGTGGCCATGCGCAGTTTGCCACAAGGGTGTGGGAAGTAATTCCATCTTGTGTAGTGTTTATAATAAATGGGTGCACAAGAGATGTAGTTTCACTCTCCATCCTCTCCACATGCCCAAACCACCTTAACGTGTTTCTCCTAACGCTTCCTATCACGTCCACATCCACACCACAACACTCCTTCACTTTCTCATTTGTTAGTCTGTCTCTCCATGTGACTCCACATGCTCCTTTCAAATAACTCATTTCCATTGCTCTCAATCTTGACTTCTGTCCTTCCAACAGGGTCCAAGCTTCACTTCCATATGTTAGAGTTGGTATCACAATACAGTACTGTCACGTAACAACTTTTTCACTTCCATGCTCACCTCCCTGTTTCTTATCACTGCTTTCAACGAACCGGCAACCTTCCTTCCTTGCTGCACCCTTTCAAGCACTTTACCCTCCAGACTTTCATCCTTACTCATCACACTACCCAAGTACTTAAATGCACTCACTCCCCATCCAGTCTCACTAATGCAGTTTATGGCTCTGGTAAATAATTACACGTTGGACAAAGCTTTTTCTCTAAACCACATTGTGGCTACAGTTATCACAGGATGCAGAACCTGTGACCGCAAGGTTGAGGTTTAAAGCTGACCCTTGCTGCTATATCGCACATTTATTTTCTACTGTATTTTTAATTAACCTATTACTACCAACTTTCAAAGTTGGGCTAAGAGAGGATTATAGTCCTGGGTAGCTATGTTGCATACTGCCAATGAGTTAATTTTTTTCATTCCTTGTAGCTGCAACTGTTTCCTCTTAAATATTTCTTAACAAAACAACTTGTAGAAGTCTATTTATGAGAGAGGGGAGGGATAAACTGGATATTCACAGGCATGCATGCACACACTTTTTTGTCTTTAATCAAGAAAATGGAATTGTATTTTGTTTTTGTTGATTTGGAAAAGGCCTTTGACAGAGTCCCTAGAGAGGTGGTGAAGTGGGCAATGAGAAAGCTAGGGTTGGAAGAGTGGCTGGTTAGGGTGGTTATGGCCATGTATGTGGGTGCTCGCACCCAGGTAAGAGTGAAGGAGTTTTGAGTGATGAGTTTTCCGTGAATGTTGGTGTGCATCAGGGGTCAGTTTTGAGTTCCTTGTTGTTTATCATGGTGCTAGAAGCCCTCTCACGTGACTTCAGAGATGGACTCCCATGGGAGATGTTGTATACTGATGATTTGGTGCTGATTGCAGAGAATGAAAAGGAGGCAGAGGAAAATTTAAGAGGTGGAGAGATGGTATGGGGTACAAGGGCTTAAGGGTAAATGCATATAAAACAAAAGTGATGATATCTAGGGTTGGTGGCAGTACAATCAGAGGAGAGGGAAAGTGGCCATGTGCAGTTTGCCACAAGGGTGTGGGAAGTAATTCCATCTTGTGTAGTGTTTATGATAAATGGGTGCACAAGAGATGTAGCGGTATTAGAGGTAGACTGCGAGATAATGCTGATTTCATGTGTGCGGCGTGTCGGGGAGAGCAGTTGGAGATTGTTAGGCGTGAGAGGGTTGAACTTGCAGGCGAGTCTCTTGAGTGTGTGGAGGAGTTTTGTTATTTGGGAGACATGTTATGTGCCGGAGATGGGGCTGGAGTTAGCTCGGATGCTAGGGTGAGAAGTGGTTGGAAGAAGTTGAGGGAGCAGTTGCCTCTCCTGACATTGAGAGGACTCTCCTTACGTGCTAAGGGGTCTTTGTATGCAGCATGTGTTAGGAGTGTGATGCTGTATAGTAGTGAAACCTGGGCAGTAAAGGAAGAGGATATTCGCAGGTTTAAACATACAGAAATGACAATGATTATGTGGATGTGCAGTGCGTTCCTGCTTGCAAGGCCTGGGGGGGCTGGGTTTACAATGGAAGAGTTGAGAGGTAGGATGGAACTGGAATGTATTGGTGTTGTGATGAGGAGAGGTAGGCTGAGATGGTTTGGACATGTGGAGAGGATGGGGGATGATAACTGGATACAGAGGGTGAGAAGTGTTAATACTGGGGGAAGGGTAAGGAGGGGTAGACCAAGAAAGACATGGGATGAGGTCATTAAGTGTGACTTAAGGGTTAAGGGACTCAACAGGGAGGCTGCCAAAGATTGAGCAGCATGGAGAGCCGCCATTAGATGGCCAAGGCCGACGCATGCAAGCATGTTGGAGCCTTCTAAAACGAAACGAAACGAGTGATATCTTCCTTGAGGAAATCCAAAGTTTCTGGTACACCCTTCCCTCCTCCAACCATCAATCCTGGACTCACAAAAGTGGCAAAGGCTTTGAAAATCTGGCAGTTGAAAACAGAGAAAAATGAGGTGAAAAAAGTCTGCAAAATTTGTCAACCTTAACATTCTTAAAGTAATGTGATTCCCATTACTGTAGGGATAAATTCATAATGTGAATCCCATTACAATAAGGATAAATCCATTGTTGCCAAGGTTAGGTCCAAAAGATGCTTACATTAGGGCTGAGTGGTGCCTAGCTCAGGGACAAAGGATGCCTTGGTAATGATCAAAGGATGCCCTGGTTAAGGCTGAAGGATACAGTACTAAGACAGAACCTAAAGATTTCAAGGTCATGGCCAAACAATACCCAGGTGAGGACCAATGGATGACCCGGGTTAGGACCAAAGGATAACCATGGTTAGGGCCAAGGAATGACAAGGATAAAGGATGACAAGACTGAGGCCAAAGGATGTCAGAGTTAGGGTCAAAGGATGTCAGAGTTAGGGCCACAAGATGTAAGAGTTAGGGCCAAAGGATGTCAGAATCAGGGCAAAAGGATGTCAGTTAGGGCTAGAGGATGTCAGAGTTAAAGGATGTAAGAGTTAGGGCCAAAGGATGTCAGTTTGGGCTAGAGGATGTCACAGTTAGGGCCAAGGGGTGTCAGAATTAGGGCCAAAGGATGTCAGTTAGGGCTAGAGGATGTCAGAGTTAAGGCCACAAGATGTAAGAGTTGGGCCCAAAGGATGTCAGAATTAGAGCCAAACGATTTAAGAGTTAGGGCCAAAGGATGTCAGTTAGGTAACTGGCATCTCTCCTGGAAAACCATACCTACAGGGGATATTTTAAGACTTACTTCTGAAGGCTCTTATTAACCCGTCACGTCCCGACCGATTTCCCACCTCCGATACCCCCCAGACCTGAGCAATTTTTTTTTTTCTCAAACCTTCGCTTTTGATGAGAAACATCGAGAATTCATAGAGAATTTGCCCTTCTGAGGCTATAAATGGTGCTACAGGTGATGAGTCCGCCTTACCTTTCGTTCTTTCTCAGGGTATCTGGCCTCAAAGAAAATGAACTATGGGAGGCTAAACTAATTCAAGCCACTTTGAATTACGTATTTATTTATTTAATGGTACAAATTTATGTATAGTACAAGACTATACTGGTTTTCACACAATTATATAGCAACAGAAACATTGTTCAGTCACCAAACACATCCACATATGGCACCTTCCTTTACGACATTACCACCTCATCACTTCTGTTTGTTTCTTGCTCTAGCTTCTTTATTTCTTTGTCCTCCACCTCAGGAATCACTTTCACCGTGAATTTCATCATTGGAGAGACTGTGGGGCAACATGTCTTTACTGGCCAGGCCACTGCTAACAGGTGAATTGCTGAGTGTTGGGGGAGAGGGGGGGGTCAGGTGGGGCCAGGCAGTATCCCCACTTGACAGCAGATACAGGAAGGTCTCCCACATATACCTACCAAAAATCACCCATGAAACTTGAAAATTGTGCAAATTATGACCCTTGCAATTGCGCGATGTACCCGTACATCGATGGGTCTAGCTGTGACAAAACGTTGCGACGTACCCATACGTTGACAGGACGCCTCGGGTTAAGGATTTTGAATTCGTAAATATTCCACTGACACCACGACACCACCATATCTGTCACTGGATGTCAAATGCTGCAAACGCATGTTTTACTTTTGGCGCGATTTCTAAATGGCATGCCTAGGATGTACGATTATTTTGGTGGAATTGTGTGTTATTTGCAGTGGTTTACATCAACTGCATCCTTTAATATGCAGCCATTTGCTTAACAAGGACACAACGAACTGCAAGAAGTGGCATTCCACGAGTTCCTTCTGGCTGCAGCTGCTCTTTATCCTCCTGCATATTAAAGTAGCTGCAAGGCTCAATGGATGAGTTTGGGAGAGTGTGTAAGAAACGGAATCTAAAGGTGAATGTAGGGAAGAGTAAAGTTATGGTCTTCAAGAGAAGTGAAGTCAGTGAATGTACAGTGAGATTGGATGAGAAGGAAATGGAAAACGCGAGTGCATTTAAGTACTGTACTTCAGCAGTGTGACGATTAAGGATGGAAGTTTAGAGGGTGAAGAGCTTGAAAGGGTACAACAAGGAAGAAAGGTTGCTGGTTCCTTGAAAGCAGTGATAAGAAATAGGGAAGTGAGCATGGAAGTGAAAAAGTTACTACATGACAGTATTGTGATACCAACTCTAGCGTATGGAAGTGAAGCTTGGACCTTGCTGGAGAGACAGTATTGTGATACCAACTCTAGCGTATGGAAGTGAAGCTTGGACCTTGCTGGAGAGACAGTGAGAGCATTGGAAATGAGTTACGAGGTGCATTCCAGAAGTTTTGAGACTTTTTTAGGGGAGAGATTTAAAAAAAAAGTACAAAACTCTGATCTTCAAAATAGGACCCTCCAACTTCAATGCACTTGTTGTAGTGCTCCAGCCACTTCTTGAAGACCCCCCTCGTAGTCCTCCAAAGCGAAGGTGTCTAGGACTCTTGTCAGTCTCTTTCATCTTCTCAACATCTTCAAAACGACTGCCCCTGAGGTTCTCCTTCAGCTTGGAGAATAACCAGAAGTCGCAGGGGGCAAGGTCAGGACTGTAGGAAGGGTGAGGGACAGTCTTGATGCCCATCTCTGTCAAGTAGTTGGTCACCAGGATGGAATTGTGGACTGGTGCATTGTTCTGGTGCAGGTGCCAACGGCCCGATTTGAAAAGTTCTGGCCTGCTGCGACGAAGTCTCTTCCTGAACTCCCTCAAAACCTCCATATAGTACAGTATTCTCTGTTGACCGTCTGGCCAGAGGGAACCCCGTGGATGTAGATGATGGCCTTGCTGTTGAAGAAGGGGATCATCATGAGCTTCCCAGTAGACTTGCTCTGCCTGGCCTTCTTGGGTCTGGGGGAGTCAAAATGCTTCCATTGGGAGCTATGTCTCTTGGTCTCTGGATCATAACAGTAGATCCAGCTTTCAACACAGGTCACCAGAGACCCAAGAGCACTTGGATTCGAGGTAATCAGCTCAACCATCTCCCTGCTGTCACCAACACGTATTTACTTCTGTACGTCACTGAGCACACCCTGGGAACAAACTTTGCACAAGTTTTGTGCATGTTCAGATCTTCATGAAGAATTCTGTGTACAGTTGCTACACCGACTCCAAACTGTGTACTTATTGCCTGAATAGATACTCGACGGTCCTCGTCCAGAAAATTGCAAATTTTCTCAACCACCTCTGGCGTTCTGACGTCCCTCTCCCTCCAGCACCTCTCATCGTCTCTCACCTCCTCTCTGCCATCCTGGAACCTCTTGAGACAGCAAAAAACACTCTTCTCATACAAGTTAATTGATAAGCAGTCTGGATCATTTCATAAGTTTCAGTAGCATTTTTGCCCAGTTTAACACAAAACTTTATTGTGTGCCGAGCTTCCAAATTGGCTTCACGTCCCGACTGCATTCTGCGAACTAGTCAGCTGTGACAAGCGGTGTATAGTAGGGTGTGTTTAAAGTGCTGTAACAGCCGTCTCCTTCAACCGGGAAAAACAAAATTTGGCATGTTAGCTTATTAGATGTATGGTAATGATATATTGAAGTGACAATAATCTAGGACAGTTAGAAATGCCTCTCCCAATACAGTCTCAAAACTTCTGGAATGTACAGTCGGCCACAGGAATAAGTACACACATTTTAGCCGTAAGGTCTGTGTTTAACCTGGTAACACTGGAACTGCGCATCCAGATGCACAATGAAATTCAGCTCCCTCATCACCCCCTCAATTTCCCTCCCAACTCCACCTGATCACTCCCACCCTCTCTAGCACATGTTTACAACTTCTGTTCACCCGTTCTAATTTCTTCTTTATCTCCTATATAATAACTTCGACTCTATTCTGCAGTTTTATTGTCTCCATCGCATAACATCGTGGAGATGGTGACCAACTTTTTGTTTTGGATTACTGCCATAATTACTAGTTGCTGTTAATGACAGAGGAATTTACCCGGCCTAGGCGTAGCTCTCTTGTAACCAAGGGATTCAGCTACCTCCCAGCAAAAGTGCTATCTAACAAAGCCAGTTTACGTAATAGTAGTAATCTCCCTACTATCCGGACGTCCACTATCCGGATGCATCACTATTCGGACATCGTAGGCTGTCCGACTCTCAAAATGCCCAAAAATCCGAAAAAAATCTGATTTTTTGGGACCGCGTCAGTTTGAATTTCCCGCGCGCGCCGATAGGCTGTGTTTTCGCGCCTCCCACCTCTGTCATGGTCTCATTTCCCGCTCCGCTCCTGGCTCATCAACATGCTCTCAAAATGGCTTCTGATGTGCTTGGTTTTGTGGTGATACCCTACCTCCTGCAGGGCTTGATGCTGCTCTGCACCTTCTTCATCATGTGTGTGATGATGGCCCCGCCACCTGAGAAGAGGAAGAAAGTGATTTTGACTCTGGAGAAGAAGAGTGAGGTATCGGAGAAGGTGGACGCCGGGTGCCCGACATCACGGATCCTCCATGAATTCAACCTCCCTCGCTCCACTTTGTTTGATATCAAGCAGTCCCGAGACAAACTACAGCAGTACACGGCTGATTTCGCTTCGAAAACCAGACGGGACGTGGAAAGGAAGACGATGTTTACTCCTGAGTATGCTGAGATTGACTAAATTCTCCAGGACTCGCCACTAGACCACACGGGAATTTACTGTTATGTACAGTGCAGTGAAGTGATGTGATGCAAGGTATGCGAAAGAAAACGTTGTGGAAAGCGCTGGTGAGAAGTGCTGGTGAGTGTAAAGTGCAGCGGAAGTGCTAAGGTGTGTCAAGTGCAAGGTCTTACTGTCAGAGTCTGAGATGACTGAGCGGGTCATACATCAGGACGGCGGCATCATTCTCATAAGTACCCTAACTTCATCAAAATTCCTTGTTTTGTTCATTCCATATCATTAATCTCATGCATAAACTGTGTGAAAGATGATTTCCATAATGATTTTCATGTCTAACCTGT
>JAGKTI010039370.1:0-10571 GCA_018397915.1 Birgus latro | reverse complement strand
TATCATCACTACTACTGTTACTATCACTACTACTATTATCATTATCACTACTATTATTATCACCACTACTATTATAATCGCTACTGCTGTTGTTATCATTACTACTACTATTATTATCATCACTACTACTTTTATCATTACTGTTACTACTATTATCACTGCTACTATCACTACTACTATTATTATCATCACCACTAGTATTTTTTATTGAAATATCCGCTCCTACGATAAACTCCAGCAAGGATGGAGCAACAACCTCCCTAGGAGGAACCAACGGGGAGGCAGGTAAAGCGGGAGCGGTTCCGGGCGAGACGGGCTTACCTCCTTAACATCCGCTCCTTACCCTCTACTTCTGGAGTGTTTCCTGTAGAGGACATCCCTGGCTCGGCCCACCACCCCTCCTGTGGCTGGGCGGGACATTCTCTCTTTCCCAACAGAGGTAAGCTCCTGGAGGACCTGCAGCTGGAGGAGTGTTGGCAAGGCCCCCTCAGCAGTCCTGGAGTCCTCGCCCTACAACTGGCACCCCGAGGACGTCCTCACCTGACGCACTCCCGTCAGAGAGGTCGCCGCAGCCCTACCCTGATGGCAACCCTGGCCACGAGAGACCGCAGCCCTCAGACTCCCAGGGATGTTTCAAAGGCCCTGGGCCAAGACCTACCGGGCCTGAGGGACCAGGCCTCCACCTCCAGGAGCAAGTGCCATAAGACGAGCCTATTCTCCCTCTTTAGCCCTAGACCGGAGAAGCAGACACCATGCCAAGGCCCAAGGAGAGATGGGACTCCTTCCACACCACCCACTAGTGCAGCCCAGAGACCTGGCCCAAGACCAGAGTCCTGTGCCTCCTGCAGGAGGACCAGTGATCAATGACCCCCTTATCAGATCCCCTTGTGTGAATAGCCCAAGCAGTCCCAATGTCCAGTTCTAAGTCCTGTTATATGTGTTCTGTGTCATATTGTGTAGTCTCAAATACTGTTTGTCCATATATGTGTTTTGCGCCATTTGTACTGTGTATCTAAGTAATATTGTATTTAGTTCTGTCGATGTAAACTTGAATAATATATGTTTGTAAAGTTGGTCTCAGCCAAGTTTTTATGCCCTGTTCTTTCAGTTGTGTGCACTGACCTGGTCTTGTAAAGAACCCTAGTGTAGGTGTACGTAATCAAGGGACAAGAAGTTGAGCCTCGATCATGTAGCATAACACTGGTGGCTAACGATGGTTCTTGATCAGGTCGGCAGCAACGAGGGACAAGGGAAGTGTAGCAAAATGGCGGGCAAACCTCACGTACCACTACCTAAGTTTGACCCAGAAGAGTACAATATCACCACGTGCCTGTCAATGGTCAAACCAATATTGGACATAGGGTTTGACAACAACAGACAAAAAATACCAGTGACCCTGCCTCATTTGGGCAAAGCAGTGGCGAATATCGCACCTAAGATCGTTCCTGAGCCAACATGGGCAAGATTCTAAAAATCCTCACGGAAGCAATCACCCCATCTCTAGGAGCAGTAGTACCACTGTCACAACTCGAGTCCCTCACATTTGACAGAAACCTGGGTGACACAATTATCCAGGCAAGGCGACTCGTCACCGCCGCACACCTGGGCGCCAACGCAGAAACCCGGGACCAACATGTGTTTAATACCCTGCTGAGAATACTCCCGGGTACAGTGGGTTTGCACTTCATAATCCATGACCCCATGGGAGACCTCGACAGGGACATCCAGCTGATCAGACGTCTCTTTGCCACCTGTTCCACCCCATAAAACATCAGTGCCGTTAGCAAGTTTCCTACGAAGGGACTTACACCATCTCCTAAACCACAGGCAACCCCAGTACTACCAGGCCCCCCAGCTACTCCCACCATACTTTAGGCACACCCAACCAACAGCAACCTAATAACCATCAACCCGTGGGAGTTCTCAGTATGCAGCCACAGATGTCCCCTACACGACATCCGTGAGCAGCTCAAGGCATCCAGATGGAAAACAAATACTCATGGGCACCGCATAGTTTCCTCCGTGCAAACAGAGGATGTGGACAATGCTTCCCCTGCCTATGGCACCAACCCCGACCCCAGGGACGGAGACGGAGAAGTCGAAGAGGAATACCCCATCCCGCTGGAATTTTAGGCCCTCCCCCACATCTCATCACGGTGGTAGGGGCCACCTCACAGAAGTACCATCCCCAAGTCTACGACAAGATAAGGCTGAATGGGGTGAAGGCGAGGCTACTGGTGGATATGGGAGCAGCCAGGTCATGCCTATACACACACACTTCTACTCTTGTCATAAATCGGCCTTCGGCCTGCTCTTCCCCACATCAGCCCACCTTGTGGATGTGGGAGACGGCCCCCTGCCTATCTGTGGGGAAACCCGGGCCCTACACGCCGACACCAGCAAGTCTCAGCACAACACAAGTTCATGATATTCAACTCGTCTTGCTTTGTTTATGATGGCTGCCTGGGCCTGGACCTTCTCCAGAAACTCCACACAAGCATAGACTGTCACAAGAGACGTCTACACTTCCAAAGACCTCCAGACCCACCTCAGCCACTCTGCACGTGCAATTCTCCCCCCCCCCTAAAACCCCCCCTCCTTACTCACTGCCCCCCTACACCCCCCACCTACCCCACCTTCCCCGCTACCATCGCCTCCATCCTCACCATCCCCCCTCAGCATGTGGCCTGGCTCCATTTGAAAAGGCTCTCTGGAACCACTGTCCTGTTCTCCCTGGACCTACCATCAGGAGCCCTTTCCTCCTGTCTACTGTCCCCCACCTTCCTTCCCCCCCACACAGAGGCCGTACGGATCGCATATCTGTCCACCACTCCCCTGGCTCTCCCAAAGGGATTAGTCGTCAGAGAGATGGAAGAAGCCGAACCTTGTGCACCCTCTCGCCTCCTCCCCTACCCCTACCCGATCACCTCTCACCACACCAAGCTGACAGCCTCCTACATCTACTCCTGGACTTCCAAGACCTATTCACGTCACGACCCACAGACATTGGCCACACCACATAACTGACACATGAAATCCACACCAACAGACCACCTATCTGACAGTCCTCCCATCGGAAGAACCCTAAACAACGAGCTGAGGAAGATCGGCAGGTCCAGGAAATGATTGATGCCAGCATCATATCACCTTCCACCAGCCTGTGGTCCTCCGCAGTTGTGCTAGTCAAGAAAAAGGATGGCACACTATGCTTTTGTGTGGATTATAAATATCTGAATGATGTGACAACGAAAGACGCCACCCCCCTTCCAAGGATTGACAACTCCCTCGATTCCCTCTATGGAGCCACCTGGTTTTCCACCCTCGACCTCCAGTCTGGCTATAGGCAAGTCCCCGTACATTCGGACGACCAGGGCAAAACTGCCTTTTTGACCAGCAACGGCAAGCATTATCAGTTCAGTGTCCTCCCATTCGGACTCTGCAAAGCCCAAGCCACCTTCACCCGCCTGATGGAGTCCATCCTCGGTGGCTTCACCTGGGAAATCTGCCTGCCTGGCATACCTCGATGATGTCATCATCCATAGCAAGACATAGGCCAACTATTTCCACCGCCTTAAGCAAGGTTTTTTGCCCATTTGCCAAGCTGGGTTAAAGCTCAAGCCCTCCTTGTGCGTACAGGTTGCACGATCTGTAGCTTTCCTGGGGCACATCATTTCCTGAGAAACTGCGTGCTATCGCAGACCTACCCCTGCCATGAGATGTGCACTGTAGCTTTCCTGGGGCACATCATTTCCTGAGAAACTGCGTGCTATCGCAGACCTACCCCTGCCATGAGATGTGCACCAAGTCCGCACCTTCCTGGGGCTCACATACTACACGTGCTTCATGAAAGGGTTTGCCAACATCGCCAAGCCCCTACACGACATGAAAAAAAGGGCGAGCCTTTCACTTGGACCGACAATTGGGTCACCTCCTTCAACACCCTCAAAGACAAGCTGATCACAGCCCTGATCATCACTTTCCCCGATTACAACCTCCAGTTCCGGCTCTACACCGATGTATCCTTATTGGAAATCGGCGCCATCCTTGCACAGGTTCAAAAGGGTCGAGAACATAACATTGTCTGTGCCACCCACACCATCAACCAAGCAGAGAAAATTTATGCTGCCACAAAAAGGAAGTGCCGAGGCATGATATTGGCACTTGAACACTTCAGGGCCTACCTCTCTGGTACTCAGGTCATGATCATCACCGACCACCAATCACTTCAGTGGCTACGCCAGTCCACGCCAGTCCACGACGCAAAACGTCCAGCTCATTTGGTGGAGAGAAACCCTAGAGGAGTTCAACTACGAGATCTCCTACCGCCCCAGCAAGTTGCATACCAGCGCCGACGCCCTATCTCAACTCCCCATAAAGTCCATCCTCACCAAGCCCAACCTACTCCACCAATGGCAGACAAAGGATTGTCCCCCTGAATACCACCCCAAGTGATTGCTAACTGCACCAGCAAGGCAACCATCTATTCACCCAGTCCGGTCACATAGTGCTCGACTCCAATACCGCCCTCAATACCATGACTCACCTACACTCTGACAATGGCATCCATTTGGGCATGAAGAATTTGATACAAGTTTTCAGTGACATCTACTGGACACCCAGCCCCTCCAACTTAGCCAAGCAAGTCACTCAGGCCTGTCGAGCATGAAACCTAGCTAAAGATATCACCCGCACCACTAGTCCATCGAGAAGGATCACTGCCCACAAACCTTGGCAGTTCTTGTTAGTCGACTTAGTCGAACCCCTACTACCCAAGTCCGGTTACAAATACATCATCACATTCGTCGATATATACTCAAAATTCCTCATTGCCTGCTCTGCCAAGGAACACAACACTATCACCATAGATGATGCCCTCGTCCGCCATGTCTTCCCCTGCTTTGGCATCCCTCAAGCTATGCATTCCAACAATGTCCCAGAATTCAACAGCCGCACATTGGAAGAACTAGCCACCAACTTTGGCTACAAAATCTTGCACTCTACCCCTTGCTGGCCCCAAGGAAATGGGGTGTGCGAGAGAAGTCACTGGACCCTCCTAAATCAAGTGCAGGCAAGAATAGAAGAGACGAAAGATGAGGACTGGCCTGCCCACGTAAAAATCGTGCAGTTGGGTATAAACACCTACCCCCAACAAGATGGCATCTTCCCACACGAGAGAGTATTTGGAGAAACTGCACTCCTCTTGCCGCTACGACACCACTCTTCACTTCCCTGACATCCAACCCCCTTCACCACCTCAAGAGACTACTGCATCACCTCCGATGACACCAGGACCTGCAGCCAAACCTAACCCCAACCAACCCCTACAAGCCGGGAGACTTAGTTGTAGTCGCCCAGCTCTTCACCCCAAACAAAATCTCACCTCGCTTCGTGGGGCCCTACACCGTCACCGATGTCCCCGTCCTCTACCAAGTCACCATCTGGTGTGGATTGTGGGACGGTTGCTGGTGGTGAGGTGGGGCGCCGTGTGGGTGTCTGAGTGCGTGGGGGTTTTGTTGTTTTGTAGGGGCGCACGTGCCAGTTTTGGTATGTGTGGTGAGTGTTGTGGTACCTCACAGTGACTTGATAGGGGTTGGGGACATTGGTGACAGTGTAGGGCCCCACGAGATTTTGTTTGGGGTGGGAAGCTGGGCGACTACAACTAAGTCTCCCAGCTTATAGGGGTTTGGTTGGGGTTAGGTCCGGCTGCAGGTCCTGGTGTCGTTGGAGGTGATGCAGTCGTCTCTTGATGTGGTGAAGGGGGTTGGATGCTGAGGAAGTGTAAGGGGATTGGAGGTAGTGTCATAGCGGCAAGAGGCGGGGAGCCTTTCCAAATACTCTCTCGTGTGGGGAGATGCCATCTTGTCGGGTGCAGGTGTTTATACCCAACTGCACGATTTTTACGTGGGCGGGCCAGTCCTCATCTTTCGTCTCTTCTATTCTCGCACACATTTGATTTAGGAGGGTCCGGTTACTTCTCTCACACACCCCGTTTCCTTAGGGCCAGTAATGGGAAGAGTGCGAGATTTTGTAGCCGAAGATGGTGGCTAGTTCTTCCCTTATGCGCAGGTGAGTTCTGGGGCACTGTCATAATGTATAGCTTGTGGGATGCCAAAGTAGGGGAAGATGTGGCGTACGAGGGCGTCAGCTAGGGTGATAGCGTTGTGTTCCTTGGCAGGGCAGGTGATGAGGAATTTTGAGCATGTTCAGTACTGATGAACGTGGTGATGTATTTGTAACTGGACTTGGGTGGTAGGGGCCTGACTACATCGACTGACAATAACTGCCAAGGTTTGTGGGCAGTGGTCCTTCCCGATGGACCGGCAGTGCGGGTGATATCTTTAGCTAGGTTTCATGCCCGACAGGCCTGAGTGACTTGCTTGGTTAAGTTGGAGGGGCTGGGTGTCCAGTACATGTCATTGACCACATACATCAATATCTTCATGCACAAGTGGATGCCACTGTCAGAGTGTAGGCAAGTTGTGGTGTCGAGGGCAGTATCGGGGTCGAACACTATGTGGCCGGACTGGGTGAATAGATGGTCGCCCTGCTGGTGCAGTTTAGCAAACAAATAGGGTGGTATCCAGGGGGAAAGATCCTTTGTCCGCCATTGGTGGAGTAGGTCGGGTTTGGTGAGGATGGACTTTATGGGGAGTCAGGATAGGGCATCGGTGTTGGTATGCAATTTGCCGGGGCGGTAGGAGATCTCATAGTTGAACTCCTCCAGGGTTTCTCTCCACCAAATGAGCTGGGTGTCTTGCGTCGTGGACTGGTGCAGCCATTGGAGGGATTGGTGGTCGGTGATGATCGTGACTTGAGTACCGGAGAGGTAAGCCCTGAAGTGTTCAAATGCCCATATGATGCCTAGGCACTCCCTTTTTGTGGCAGCTTAATTTTTTTCCGCTTGGTTGAGGGTGCGGGTGGCACAGGCGATGATATGTTCTCGCCCTTCTTGTACCTGTGCAAGGATGGCACCGATTGTCACTAAGGATACGTCAGTGTAGAGCCGGAACGGGAGGTTGTAGTCAGGGATAGCGAAGATTGGGGCTGTGATCAGCTTGTTTTTGAGGGTTTGAAGGCAGTGACCCGATCGTCTGTCCAAGTGAAAGGCTCACCCTTTTTTTCATGTCATGTAGGGGCTTGGTGATGTTGGCAAACCCTTTCACGAAGCGCCTGTGGTATAACGTGAGCCCCAGGAAGGCACGGACTTGGTGTACAACTTGCGGCACGTGTAGGTCTGCGATAACACGCAGCTTGTCAGGGTCGGGTGAGATGCCTTCTCTGGAAATGACGTGCCCCAGGAATGCTACAAATCGTGCAACCAGGACGCACTAGAAGGGCTTGAGCTTTAACCCAGCCTGGTGAATGCATAAAAAAAAAACTTGCTTAAGGCAATGGAGATGGTTGGCCCATGTCTTGCTAAGGATGACGACATCATCAAGGTAGGCCAGGTAGATTTCCCAGGTGAAGCCACTGAGGACAGACTCCATCAGGCGGGAGAAGATGGCTGGGGCCTTGCAGAGTCCAACTGGAAGGACGTTGAACTTTTAATGCTTGCCGTTGCTGGTCAAGAAGGCAGTCTTGTCCTGGCTGTCCGGATGAACCGGGACTTGCCAACAGCCAGACTGGAGGTCGAGGGTGGAAAAACCAGGTGGCTCTGTAGAGGGAATCAAGAGAGTTGTCAATCCTGGGAAGGGGGTTGGCGTCCTTTGTGGTCACATCATTCAGGCATCTACAATCCGCACAAAACTGTAGTGTGCTGCCCTTTTTCTTGACTAGCACAACTGGAGAGGACCACGGGCTGGTGGAAGGTGATATGATACCAGCATCAAGCATTTCCTGGACCTGCCAGTCTTCCTCAGCTCGGTGTTTAGGGTTCATCCGATGGGAGGGCTGTCGGATAGGTGGTCCGTTGGTGTGGATTCCATGCGTCAGGTATGTGGTGTGGCCAATTCCTGTGGGTCCCGACGCGAATATGTCTTGGAAGTCCAGGAGTAGATGTCGGAGGCTGTCAGCTTGGTGTGGTGAGAGGTGATCGAGTAGCGGGGTAGGAGGTGGGGAAGGAGGCGGGAGGGTGCACAAGGCTCGGCTTCTTCCATCTCTCTGACGACTAATCCCTTTGGGAGAGTCAGGGTAGTGGTGGACAGATATGTGATTCGTACTGCCCCTATGTGAGGGGGAAGGAAGGTGGGGGACAGTAGACAGAAGGAAAGGGCTCCTGATGGTAGGTCCAGGGAGAACAGGATGATGGTTCCAGAGGGCCTGTTCAAATGGAGCCAAGCCTCACGCTGAAGGGTAATGGTGAGGACGGAGGCAATCGTAGTGAGGAAGGTGAGGTTGGTGGGAGGTGTAGGGGGGTGGTCGTGTGGTGGAGTGGGGAGGGGGGGGGGGGTTTAGGGGGGGGGAGAATTGCACTTGCAGAGTGGCTGAGGTGGGTCTGGAGGTCTAGGGAAGTGTAGACATCGCTTATGACAGTCTATGCTGGTGTGGAGTGTTTGGAGAAGGTCCAGGCCCAGGTCGTCATCATAAGCACGGCAAGAGGACTCGAATATTATGAACTCGTGTTGTGCTGAGTCTTGCTGGTGAGTGTCAGTGCGTAGAGCCCGGGTTTCCCCACAGATAGGCAGGGGGCCGTCTCCCACATCCACAAGGTGGGCTGAGGTGGAGAAGAGTGGGCGATGGCCAATTTATGGTGGGAATAGAAGTGTGTGTATAGGCATGACCTGACTACTCCTGTATCCATCAGTAGCCTCATCTCATCATAGACTGGGGGCAGTACAGTACTTCTGTGAGATGGCCCCCGCCACCGTAAGGAGGTGTGGAGGCGGCCTAAAATTCCAGTGGGATAGGGTATTCCTCTTCGACTTCTCTGTCTCCATCCCCAGGGTCGGGGTCGGTGCTGTCTGCAGGGGAAGTGTAGTCCACATCCTCTGTTTGCACAGAGGAAACTTTGCAGTGACCATGAGTATTTGTTTTCCATCTGGATGCCTTGAGCTGCTTATGGATGTCCTGTAGAGGACATCTGTGGCTGCATGCTGAGAACTCCCATGGGTTGATGGCTATTAGGTTGCTGTTTTCCTTGGGAGTGGGGCGCTTCTTGGTTGGGTGTGCCTGCGATATGGTGGGAGTAGCTGGGGGGCCTGGTAGTACTGGGGTTGCCCGTGGTTTAGGAGGTGGTGTAAGTCCCTTCGTAGGAAACTTGCTAACAGCACTGATGTGTTGTGGGGTGGGACAGGCTGTGAAGAGATGTCTGATCAGCTGGATGTCCCTGTCGAGGTCTCCCGTGGGGTCATGAATTGTGAAGTGCTCCTTCACTGTGCCCGGGAGTATTCTCAGCAGGGTATTAAACACATGTCGGTCCCAAGTTTCTGCGCTGGCTCCCAGGTATGCGGAGGTGACGAGTCGCCTTGCATGGATAATTGTGTCATCCAGGATTCTGTCAAATGTGAGGGAGTCGAGTTGTGACAGTGGTACTACTGCTCCTAGAGATGGGGTGATTGCCTCTGTGACGATTTTTGAAAATCTTGCCCAAGTCAGCTCAGGGACGATCTTAGGTGCGATATTCGCCACTGCTTTGCCCAAATAAGGCAGGGTCACCGGTATTTTTTGTCTGTCGTTGTCAAACCCTATGTCCAATATTGGTTTGACCACCTACAAGTATGTGGTGATACTGTACTGTTCTGGGTCAAACTTAGGTAGTGGTACGTGAGGTTTGGCCACCATTTTACTATACTTCCCTTAGTCCTCATTGCTGCCAACCGGATCAAGAACCACCGCTAGCCACGAGTGTTATGCTACGTGATCGAGGCTCAACTTCTTGTTCCTCGACTACATGCACCTATGCTAGGGTTCTTCACAAGACTGAGTCAGTGCACACAACTGAATGAACAGGGCATAAAAACTCGGCTAAGACCACATTACAAACATATTATTCAAGTTTACCACACCAAAACTAGATACAATATTACTCAGATACACAGTACAAATGGCACAAAACACCTATATGGACAAACAGGGTTTGAGATTATACAATATGACACAGAATGCATATAACAGGCCTTAGGACTGGACACTGGGACTGCTTGGGCTATTCACACAAGGGGGTCTGATAGTCACTGATCACTGGTCCTCCCGCAGGAGGCACGGGACTCTGGTCTTGGGTCAGGTCGTCTGGACTGCACTAGTGGGCAGTGTGGAAGGAGGCCCGTTTCTCCTCAGGCATCGGCGTGGTGTCTGTTTCTCTGGTCTAGAGCCAAAGAGGGAGAATAGGCACGCTTTACGGTGCTTGCTCCTGGGGGTGGAGGCCCGGTCCCTCTGCCTGGTAGGTCCTGGCCTGTGGTCCTTGGAACGCCCCTGGGAGTCTGGGGACTGATATCTCTGATGGTCAGGGTCACCGTCAGGGTAGGATTGCGGCAACCTCCCGTGGCCGGGGTCGCCATCAGGGTATGGCTGTGGCGACCTCTCTGGCGGGAGTCCATCAGATGAGGACGTCCTCGGGGTGCAAGTTGTAGGGCAAGAACTCCAGGACTGCTGAGGGGACCCTGCCAATACTCCTCCAGCTGCAGGTCTTTCAG